>CAUYLG010011879.1:0-47828 GCA_963573385.1 Cacajao melanocephalus | reverse complement strand
AGAAATATAGTTTATATTTTTATCTTTTAATTCCATTTTCCAGAAACTCTTTTGAAGTCTCCTTGAATATACACCCTTTGTAGAGGGGAAAAATTCTTGTGACTGTTCATACTGACTTAATGCTGACTTAATTTTCTATTTTGTAAATATGTAAACACGTAAAAGTTGATACAAATTTGGTTTATAGCCCTTAAATTTGTGAAATAAATGCATTCAGAAACAAACTAAACCAACATTCATGGAATGGATGCTACCATTTTACTGAGGTATAAACATGGTACTGGCTGCTATGGAAAAAGTTAAATGTAAACAGTCATGTGCCTTGTGATTGTTTTGTCTACAACTTCACTCTTTGCGGATCTAAAAACTATTGAAATGAGGGGACGGGATCTGAATGCCTGAAAGAAAAGTTAACTGGGCATGGAGGCTCATGCCTATAGTACTTGCATTTTGGGTGGCCAAAGCAGAAGGGTCCCTTGAGGCCAGGAGTTCCAGACCAGTCTGGGCAACAAAATGAAACCTGTCTCTACAAAAAATAAAATAATTAACCAGGCATGGTGGTGTGTGCCTATAGTCCTAGCTACTTGGGAGGCTGAGGTGGGAGGATCACTTGTGCCCAGGATGTTGAAGCTACAGTGAGCTGTGATCACTGCTACTACACTCCAGCCTGGGTGACAGTAAAACCCTGTCTCTAAAATAAAAACTAGAATGTTTTTGTGCTATGCAGATCCTAATATGAAGAATTACGAATTAAATTCTCTCCAAACATTCTTCTAACTCAAGTGAGCAATTCAGTTTTTTGATTTAGGATTAGGCTTGGATAGTAGTTAACGAAATTGGATTAAAAGTTAACTGTTTTAGGCCGGGTGCAGTGGCTCACACCTGTAATCCCAGCACTTTGGGAGGCCAAGGCGGGCGGATCACCTGAGGTCGGGAGTTCAAGACCAGCCTGACCAACATGGTGAAACCCCATCTTTTATCAAAATAAAAATATGAAAAAAAGTTAACTGTTTTGTGAACTAATAAGGAGTTTTTCTCTTTTTAGATACAGGCAGTCCTTGCTTTGCACAGTTCCAATATGCATAAATATGAATTACCACAGTTAAATAAAACCAATCCAACAATGTGGTTAATATTTCCATTACCACAGTATTGAGAAAATGTACATAAATTGTGCTGCTAGCTCTTTAGTCCACAAGTCATTGTGCACAAAAAAAAAGGCATTATGATATGCCATACGCATATGCCAGTTACATTACTTTCAAAGTTTGTTGGTGATTCATTACTGATCATCTATTCAGTTGATGCACAGATAGCAAAGCACAAAGTGCACAGTAGTGTTGCCTCCTTGACCCCATAGTAGTGTTAACCTTGTGACCATTTATAAAAATGGATGATCAAAAGAGGTAATTGGTCAGCAAAGGACAGGGCAGCAAAGAAAAGTGATAATGCTGGAAGTGAAATTGGATGTGATTAAAAGATTTGAAAGTGGTGACATCAAAGATAGGTTGAGACCCAGACCTCCATGAAACTAAAACCTATTGAAAAAGTCTGATAAATGTAAAAAGGTAAAGTTGCTTCATTGCACTAGGAACAGAAAGCTGTTTGTGATTGAAATGGAACATTACTTGTTTGAAGACTAATAGAAAATCCCAATCAGTTTGACTAGCATTCAGGCCAAAGTGATAACCTTAGTTACTGCATTGAAAGAAAATGGTAATTAGAAAAAGACTGAAAGAGAATATATTACTACCAGTAAAAGGTGGGTTCATCATTTCAGAAGTTGGCACGAATTGATGTTAAGCTATCTCTTGAAGCTGCAAGCTTCAGATAGAATGTTACAGAAGATAGAGCTGACTGGGAATGCTGACACTGCTGCTGTTCAAGAGGCAGTTCTAGATAATGTAGTAGAGGACCTTAGCAAAGTCAAATTTATAGACATAAAGTGGTTGTGACGTAAAGAATGACCATGTCTCAGGAAGTGATGCCAGCAAAAAAAACTTCACATTAGGCCGGGCGCGGTGGCTCACGCCTATAATCCCAGCACTTTGGGAGGCTGAGGCGGGTGGATCACAAGGTCAAGAGATCGAGACCATCCTGGTCAACATGGTGAAACCCCGTCTCTATTAAAAATACAAAAATTAGCTGGGCGTGGTGATGTGCGCCTGTAATCCCAGCTAGTCGGGAGGCTGAGGCAAGAGAATTGCTTGAACCCGGGAGGTGGAGGTTGTGGTCAGCCGAGATCGTGCCACTGCACTCTAGCCTGGGTAACAAGAATGAAACTCTGTCTCAAAAAAAAAAAAAAAAAAAAAAAAACAACTTCACATTAAAGGAGCTCTCAGATACTTCATTACATTGAAAATGCAAAGGATAAACCTTTGGAAGCTGACCCAAAGCAAAGTTAGGAAAAAGTATGACAATTTGCCAAGGCATAGAAAAGATGCTCACTTGTAAGTTATGTGATAAGACAAGCACTGTTCAAACTACTCTTGATAAATTGTAAAGAAATATTTTAGTGTTTCAATGTTTCTAATAGTTTAAATTACTAAAATTAGTATACTAAATATTAGTTTTACATTATTAGAAAAAAGTACAATTAAAAAAATACATAGCCAACAGCAGGAGAGGTTTGTTTTGTTTTGAGACTGTGTGTGATTCTGTCACCAAGGCTGGAGAACAGTTGCGAGATTTCGGGCTCACTGCAACCTCTGCCTCCTGGGCTCAAGCGATCGCCCCACCTCAGCCCCACAAAGGAGCTGGGACCATAAGTGTGTGCCACCACGCACAGCTAATTTTTTTTGTATTTTTATTAGAGACAGTTTTGCTGTGTTGCCCAGGCCAGTCCGGAGCTCCTGAGCTCAAGCAATCTGCCCGCCTCTGCCTCCCATAGTGCTTGGATTACAGTCGAGCCATCGTGCTTGGCCAGGAGAGTTTTTAATCTAGCAAATTTTAAAGTCACAGAACAACCATAAATTTTTGCATAGATTAAGATAACATTGCATAATTTCAGCTTGCACACTCAAAGCCAGGACTCCTTCCGTGTAAAAACAAGCTAGGGAGTCTGCATATTTAACCAGATGTAAATATGCACATCAACTTACAAACAGCTATCTATATTTTAATCTGTATGATAGTTATAATTTAACATTTACTTTTTTTTTTTTGAGACAGGATCTTGCTCTGTCACCCAAGCTGGAGTGTGTGGCATGATCTCGGCTCACTGCAGTATCCACCTCCTGGACTCAAGCAATCCTACCTCAGCCTCCTGAGTAGGTGGGACTACTGGTACATTGCTAACACGTGCAGCTAATTTTTTGTTGTTGAGGCTTTGCCATGTTTCCCAGGCTGGTCTTGAACTCCTGGACTCAAGTGTTCTGCCCACCTCAGCCTCCCAAAGTGTTAGTATTACAGGTGTGAGCCACTGCACCTGCCCTAACATTTACTTTTCATATTGCTTTTGTGTATTGCCATATCAAAAGCTTTGAAATACAATTTTTATAATACTGTGCCTTATAGTGGACTTTTGAGTATTAATCCATTTCTGGCAAAAGTAATACAGATTGACAAATTTGGCATGGTGGCTCACACCTGTAATCCCAGCACTTTGGGAGGCCAAGGTGGGCAGATCATGAAGTCAAGAGATCGAGACCATCCTGGCCAACATGTTGAAACCCTGTTTCTACTAAAAATACAAAAATTAGCTGGGCATGGTGGTGTGTGGTTGCAGTCCCAGCTACTTCGGAGGCTGAGGCAGGAGAATCGCTTGAACCCGGGAGGTGGAGGTTGCAGTGAGCTGAGGTCACGTCGCTGCACTCCAGCCTAAGCAAGAAGAGAGAAACTCCATCTCAAAAAAAGAGGATTGACAGCTTTTTCCTGTTAAGGGCTATATAGTAAATATTTTAGGCTTTGAGGGCGATAATGCTCTCTATTGGAAGTACTCAGCTTGTGTTGCAAAAGCAGTGGTAAACAATAATATAAACTATTAACCATTAACAATATGTAAACCATTATGTTCTAATAAAATTTTATGGACAACAAAATTTGAATTTCATATAATTTTAAGATGAAATATTTTTCTTTAGCCTTTTTTCCTACTTAGAAATATAAAAACCATTCTTAACTCACAGTAACTAAATGGGGAGGTGGGGGGAGTTTCCCAGCTTATGCAATAGGAACATGCTGTTGCACTGTGAGATTGTATTAAATGAAACCAGAAAATGTAACTGCTGTTTAAATTATTGGTTTTTGGGAAAATCGAAGTTCTAATGAACGCTTTTTCCACATCAGTGCAAACTTGGAAAATAGCAGGGAGTATTTGGGGGATGAGACAGTAGAAAACAGTTCAGGCCTTTAATGTTTTCTTTTGGCCCAAATGATAGTCCCACTTTTAAGTCAGGGATTTTTATTGCCATCTCTCTGGGTAAAATAGTCTTGCAGCCATAAATTAAAATTAAAGCCTCTAGAACATAACTAGAAATTAACCACTCTAAGCTAGGCTAGTACAGTTGACCCTTGAACAACAGGGATTTGAACTTCGTGGGTCCACATACTCAGATTCTTCTGCCTCTGCCATCAGAGACAGCAAGAGCAATCCCTTCTCTTTCTCCTCAGCCTGCTCAATATGAAGACAACCAGGATGAAGACCTTTATGATAATCTACATCTGCTTATAGTAAATATATTTATGATTTTCTGAATTTTTTTTCCTGTAGCTTTATTGGAAGAATATGCTATATAATAATGCATGTTACATAGAAAATGTATGTTAATCGATTTTATCAGACTTCCCATCAACAGTAGGGACTATTTGTAGTAACGTTTTGGAGGAGTCAGAAGTTTGCTGATTTTTTTTTTTTTTTTTTTTTTTGAGATGGAGTCTTGCTCTGTTGCCCAGGCTGGAGTGCACTGGCACAATCTCGGCTCACTACAACTTCCACCTCCGGGGTTCAAGCTGATCCTCCCACCTCAGCTTCCCTAGTAGCTGGGACAACAGGCACACACGACCACACCTGGCTAATCTTTGTATTTTTTTTGTAGAGATGGGGTTTCACCAGGTGGGCCAGGCTAGTCTGGAACTCCTGGCCTCAGGTGATCCACCCACCTCGACCTCCCAAAGTGCCAAACTTTTTTTTTTTTTTTTTTTTTTGACGTGGGGTCTCGTTCTTTCGCCCAGGATGGAGTGCAGTGGCCGGATCTCGGCTCGCTGCAACCTCCACCTCCCAGGTTCAAGCGATTCTTTTGCTTCAGCCTCCCAAGTAGTTGGGACTAGAGGCTTGTGCCACCACACTCGGCTAATTTTTGTATTTTTAGTAGAGATGGGGTTTCACCATGTTGGTCAGGCTGGTCTGGAACTCCTGACCTCAAGTGATCTGCCCGCCTCAGCTTCCCAAAGTGCTGGGATTACAGGTGTCAGCCACCGCGCCAGGCTCAAGTTTGCTGATTTTTGACTGGAGTCATAACGCCTAACCGTATTGTTCAAAGGTCAACTGTAATCTGTTAGAGCTGATTTCAAACCTACAGAGATAAACTTTTGCTTTTATAGTCGAACCACATGTTAAGACTGAAAAGGCACTGGGAAGGCTGCAGTGAGTACAAAAATGTTTCTACTCCCTAGTCCTTAAGGAGTGTTTGCCATATTTTACTTCTCTTTTTGTTTACAAAAGACGAAACATTATTTCCAGCAATCCAGGAAAAAAAGGTGGTAGGAGAGTTGACTTTGAATGCTAGGTATAATGAGAAAAGAACTTGTCAAAAAGTTAGGAGATATGCGTTGAATCCAGATTCTGGTAATTTAGCAAGTGATTTTCCTTTGGCTTTACTTCGCTGTAAAATAATTCCTCCCTAAACTAAAAGTACACCCAGGCAACGCATCTAATTAGATTTGAGGCTCTGGGGAAACTAGTAAGGTTAACAGTGGCGGAAGGCGAGTGCTAACGGGTCTCAAATAGTACTATGAGATAGTAACAAGCATGAAAGGATACTAACTGGAATTAACATAACACCCCATCTGTGCCTCTGTCCACAGTAGCCTTTGGGTATGCCCAGTTCGCTCTGTAGAAGGTCTCAAAACGCCAGAATGTAGAATCAAGTGGGTAATTTTAAAAATCAGTGACAACTGCAATAAAGCCCTTACAGCCCGATTTTCCACGCGGTTTGGCGTGGGTAGTGTCGCAAGGGGCGGCCAGTGTCGCAAGGGGCGGCCGACGCCTCACGGGACTAGTGCTACGTGGCGTTCCTGCGGGCCACGGCGGTTATTCGGCCGGACGGAGACACCGCGCAGGACTTTTCCTTTACCCATTAGTCCTGGCTACCGCATTCACATTCTATACGCCGCCCCTCAGAAAAGAGTTCCTACATTCGCGCGGACGTGATGACCGCCGAGCGCCCCAACCCGCAGAGCCGTAGCCTGCACCGTAGCCTACCGCCAATCCCGGAAGTGCCACGGCGGGCTGTGCGTCGGGTGGGCGGGGAGAGACGTCGTTTCCGGAAGTGTCGGGCGGCAGGGCGTGGTTGCGGCTGCGGCTGCCACGTTGGAGCGGAACGTGGAGGTGGCCCTGGCTGGGGAGGAGGGGCGGCGGCGAATGCTGGGAGAGTCGGACCGACGCTGCACTAACGCAGGACCTGGCGGCGGAAGGTCCTCGCCAGGTGCGTCTGCCCGTTGCTTTTTGTCCTCTTCGCCGGTCCTTAAGCCTTGAGGTTGAGCCCAGGCCAAAACTGGCATCCCAGCGTGGATCTCCGCTGCCCCGCGCCAGGCCGAGGCCCTTTGGTGACGGCTCGCCCCTGGTCTTGGTTTCGGGCCCGGCGGAACGACGTCTGGCGTCTGGACTCCTTCACTGATCGCGCACGTCCGCATCCGCCGACGTCTCCACTGCTGAGCAAGAGCCACCCGAGGCTGGCGACAGTGACTTGCCGGGGAGTCGTAGCCCGGCGAGTAACAGGAGTTTGAATTTAGAAGACTTTAAGACCCTTTTGTACAAAGAGGTGCGGTCCCCGAGGGTGAGGAAGGGAAACAAATCTCAGGATTACTTTGGTTGACTTTGGTTAGAATTTTTTTTATTGTACTTGAACTGTTGCCAGATTTAAAGGTTCATAGGTTTGAATTGACGTATACTGTCATTTAGCTAGGATTGGATTATTTTAAGGACAGTGGTTGCCAGGCGCAGCCTATACTTTGAGGACAGTCTCGTTAAGTGTTACATGTTTTTGCTAATAAGTTGTTAAATTACAGGGCGGTTGTAAAATAAACCAAAATATTGCCTGGACTTGTGGGCATTATACATTTTTCCTTGCACTTAAGGAACTAATTTTACGTAGGGCTTTTTGAAGTTGCAATGATCTGATAGTCTGTGCCAAATCATTTCTTCTAAATTATCTTTTCGAACTATAGAAAACTGAAATTTGGTTATCTTTATGGGCAGTTATAACCATTTAATCGATAAAGTTTTGTTCTTGTTATAGCGTCCTGTGTTTTCTGTACCTCCGATTATTCAAGGGTTGGCAGAAGCTAACTCTCCTTTTTTTTTTTTTTTTTTTTTTTTAATACAGAGTCTCGCTCTGTCACCCATGGTGGTGTGCAGTGGACCAATCTCAGCTCACTGCAAACACCACCACCCAGTGATTTCTCCTGCCTCAGCCTCCTGAATAGCTAGGATTGCAGGCGCCCTCCACCACGCCCGGCTAATTTGTTTATTTTTAGTAGAAACGGGATTTCACTATGTTGGCCAGGCTGATCTCGAACTCCTGACCTCAAGTGATCCTCCCGCCTTGGCCTCCCGAAGTGTAGAAATTGCAGGTGTGAGCCACCATTCCCAGCCTACTCTTCTTTTTTAGTAGTTTTTCTGTGCTCCTTATTATCCCTTAATTATAGTTCAGAGAAAGGTTTGTAGGCTCATAAGAACTTTTGGGTAACTCATAGTGTTTTTGTAGTTTTGTAGCGATTTTATTTTACATACGTGCACAATTATTTGTGAAATTTGAAATTTGAGGTGGATTTAGAGTTATACTGCTTAATTTTATGTAAGCAAATTATTTATTGAAACTAATAACATAGGAATAGAAATAAATTTGTAAACTGTGAAGAGCAATTATTCATAATATTTGAGGGATTTCATTGTGTTTTAGGAATCTAATGAAAGCCTTGTAAGAATGCACATATACACACATGTAGGGTTTTTGTTTTGTTTTGTTTTTGAGGCAGGGTCACTGTTTGTTGCCCAGATGGGAGTGAAGTGGTGCAATCATAGCTCACTATAACCTTGAACTCTTGGACTCAAGAGATCCTCTTGCCTCAGCCTCAGAAGTAGCTAGGAATATGCACGTGGCACACACCCAGCTAATTAATCTCTCCTTTTTTATAGAGCTGGGGTCTCACTATATTCCCCAGGCTAGTCTCAAGCTCCTGCTCTCAAGAGACATGTTGGATTTTCTACGTACATAATATCACGAAGTTTACAAGTTAAAAACTTTTGTAAGGGGATGTTACTAGATTGATTTGCATCAGTTACATTGTTTTTAGAAACGTCATTAGGTTAATTTCAGCTCAAGAAGTTTTATACTAAAGATAGTATGACACCAATTAGTTTAGTAACCAGTACACAGTTACTTTCTCCTTTGATTTGGTTTGGGTTGAGTGAAATGAGCCTAGAACATTAATAATACTAAATAAAACTTCTAGAACAATTGTTTCTGTCCCTATTGAGATATTTTGCCCACAGAAAATGGATTTTTACTAAAAGCAGTGCCAACTAGGGATTGTATACCTAGTTTGGGAGTCAAAGTTCCGATTCTATTACCTCTTTAAACTTTTTACTTGCTTTCTGAGGTATCTGTCAGCTCTGTATATAGCATTGTAAGGTTAGTATTTTTCAAAGAATAGTGCTGTTGGGTTTTAGTATTGTTTCACAAAATTTACATTTTGAAAATGAGCAGAAAGAAAAAAGTTTCCACCTAATTGAATGCAATTATTGAGAGAAAGTTGCATGAAAAAGAAGAGTTCTAGTCTGGAGTATAAATTTTCTTCAATAAAAGTTTTCTTTTTTGTTGTTTTTCTGTTTTTTTTCGAGAGGGAATCTTGCTCTGTCGCCCAGTCTGTAGTGCAGTGGTGCTGTCTCCGCTCATGGCAACCCCCGCCTTTCGGGTTCGAGCGATTTTCCTGCTTCAGCCTCCTGAGTAGCTGGGATTACAAGCGCACACTACCATGTCCGGCTAATTTTTGTATTTTTTAGTAGAGACAGGGTTTCGCCATGTTGGCCAGGTTGCTCCCGAACTTCGGACCTGAAGTGATCCGCCCACCTCGGCCTCCCAAAGTGCTGGGATTCCAGGCCTGAGCCACTGTGCCCGGCCAATGGATGTATTTTTGAAGGTTCATTGTGGTAGATGTTTTAAATTGTGGTGTTTATAATAACTGTCACTTATGAGCATTTATTTATATATGCTAGGCACTGTTCAAACCACTTAGAGTAATACCACGTGTTTCTCACAGCAACCCTGTAGGGTAGGTACTGTTACCTTTATTTTACTGAAAGAGGAGGCAAGATGTACATGGATAAAGCTACATGACTAAAGTCAGAGGTGGACATGGTGAAGCTGGAATTTAAACTGAGGGTGTCTGCTCTAGACCCCATGCTTTTAACGGCTGTGCAATAAATACTGTCTTCTAGATGGCATATATGAAGAAACCATTGTCCACACAATTTTATTTTTCTTTGATACGGAGTTTTGCTCTTGTCGCCCAGGCTAAAGTACAGTGGCACAATCTTGGCTCACTGCAACCTCCATCTCCCAGGTTTGAGCCATTCTCCTGCCGCAGCCTCCCAAGTAGCTGGGATTACAGGTGTCTGCCACCACACCCTGCTAATTTTTTTGTGTGTTGTCAGAAGAGCCAGGGTTTTGCCATGTTGCATAGGCTGGTCTCAAACTCCTGACCTCAGGTGATCTGCCTGCCTCAGCCTCCAAAAATGTTGGGATTACAGTGTGAGCCGCACGCGCCTGGCCTTTTTATATTTTCATTGTGATTATGTTCTGTGGAAAATAGTATTGAGTGAAACAAGTATGCATAGTGTAAATTCTGATCATGTTTAATATTGAAAAAACATTACACAAAGTTTTTAAAGCAAGTCTTACTTGGGAACTATGTATGGTTTAATCTAAAACTTCTTCCTGTTTTTGGGCGCAGTGGCTCAGGCCTGTAATCCTAGCACTTTGGGAGATCAAGGCAGGATGATTGCTTGAGGCCAAGAGTTCAAGACCAACCTGGCCAGCATAGCGAGAACTTATCTCTATTAAAAAACAACAACAACAAAACAACAAATTACAATGAAAGAAAAAACCTTTTCATATTTTTAAGAAAATCATTTACACCTAAATGAATGATTATTTCTAAGAGAAGGAAATACACATATATCCAGATGAAACTGTATTTTGATGGCATTCTTAGTAATTTTGAGAATGATTGCAATAGGTAGATTATTTAATAAGATTCAGGGCATATAATATAGTTCTAGGCCGTTATTGTAGTATAGTGATTTTTTTTTTTTAAAAAACATGGTATTGAAGCCTGTATTCAGGACAGGTTAATAAGGAGAACTGCTTCTAGTGGAACATTGAGTACTAAGGCAAATAAATTTTTGTGAATGCTTTGAATTCCCACTTACTGTGTTCTTGTAAATGTGTCTCTTTCTCTTTCAGTCAGTGTTACAGTTAACCAAGCATTAATGGATTAGGTAGTCCTCGTACTTTTGCTCTTAGAAATACTAGAATTGTGTTCCATTTTTATAATACAGCTATTTTGTTTTTCACTTGTAGGAATTATTTTGAAGGCATCTTACAACCTTTTCCCCCCTTAACAATACTTTCTCCTTTTTAAAATAGTAAATGATCCTTTAAAGAGTTAAGAATTTAAAAGTAAATCTTTTATCTGAAACTGGTCATTCTAGCTCATTGGTCTACTTGTTTTCCCCTAAATGTAAACATTTAAAATAAATCAAACAAAACTTTCTGGATATCTCCTACCATGCTTATTAGAAATTTGAGTCTAAAAAGGGGTAAAAGTTTTGAGAAAAAACATTATTTGTCTAGTTGGTGAGATAAGATAGAACATAAGACAGCTGGTTAAAAAAAGGTAACTGGAAACTATGTAAACAATATGTGCTAATAAATGTTATTACAAAGTGTTTAGTTAAAATAGAATGCCATATTCTTATAAAATGCTTAAATCCTAGTACTGACAAATGTAAACTTGTGGGGGAGTATTTAGATCAGTGTGGATTGGATCATTACGGCAGTTTTCATGGAAGAGCTGGAATATGAATTTATTATTAAAGATTAGGTCAGACAGCTGGCAGAGAGGAACAAGAGGGAATTCATATAAGGAAATAGGTGCCTTTTTTACATGTTAGAAAGTTGGAATTTTTTTCCCCCAAATAATCTCAAAGTTTTTTTATTTAATCTCATGATAGCAGTAAGTTTTAAAAATAGCAAACCTATCAAAAACTAACCCGTGTGCTCGGCACTTTGTTTGGCTCCCTATTATAAAACATATAATCTCGTTGAAACCTCACACCATCCCATTAGGTGGTCACTCTTTTCCCTATTTTACGAATATAGAAACTGGTGCTCAGGGAGGTTAAATAACGTGTCCAAAGTATCATAGCTAATAAGTAGCAGAGCCAGTAGTCAAATTAAGGATTAACTCCAGAGACCATGCTTTTAACCTTGTGATACATCCTGCCTCCTAATCTCACTTTGCCCTACCTAACACAATTTCTAAAATGCATTTCTTCAATTTCATCATGCATGGTGATTGCTTTGTTGTTAATTGTTTCTGCTAAATATTAATTTTCCTCTATGATATAAAAATTGAATACCTGAACTTGTTGGAAGTAGTAAGAACTTGGACTCTAGAGCTAATCTTCTGAGTTCCAATCTTGGCTCTGCCCCTTGCCCGTTGCTAACATGTACAGATTGTCTGTGTCTTAATTTTTGCCTATGTAAAATCTTCAAATATGAACAATTTGCAAGTAGAAGACTCGGGGTATATGTTTAAGGGAATTTTAAGGAAAATGTTAGAGGATAAGCCCTGGAGCTGAGTAAGGAAACTGGCAAAAGTACTTTTGGAGAGCACTGAGTATGTATTTAACTGCAGTGCTGAGACTGGAACAAAAGTGAGAATGAGGAAGAAAGAATAAAATGTAAATGTTAAATGTCCAGTAATGTAGGGGTTAGTTATACAACTAATGAAAAGAGAAGAAGAAAGAAATTGAAGATACAATAAGTTTGTGAATTGCCATATCTGTAGTGGCTATGAGTCAAAGGACATCATTTAAAGCTGACAAATCAGTTAGTAGAACTGTAAGCATATTTAGCAGTTCAAAGGTAAACACTGAGAAAGATAATACTATTGACTGTAACTGTGTTGTGTGAGGGGGCAGTAAGATTATACAAGCTGATTTCATAAGTGCGCATAGTAAGGAGTTAGTAGTTACTGTGTGAAGAAATAGAGGATTGATATTAAGTAAAATATTTAAAATTACAATTATAAAGATAGAATCAGAACTCTGGTTTCTTTTAAAATTGTATAAATGTTTCGACTTTTACTAAAGATTTCCGTGGAGAGGAACAATTCTGAGTCTTAATCCAGTTTTTTGAGGCCCTGCTTTTGTGGGGCTGATTTAAAAAAAAGAAAAAAGAAAAAAAAAGAATCAAACATATTAGAATAAAAATATACATTATCCTAATTATCAGAAAAATGGTAATTGCACAAAAAAGAAAACAATGAAATACTTTTAAAAAAATTATTACCCAAAGATATTAAACCAAAGTAAAATATGGTAAAACTAAGACTAACCATGTCTGTTATATCAATACATTTTAAATGGCCTTAGCTAACTTACTAAATTGGATCACCAACAAAATGTTGGGTTTTTGTTTGTTTGTTTGTTGCTGTATTCTGGATAGCTAATGACAACAAAGTAGTTCTGAAGGGCAAAAGTATGCATGTAAAGGCAAATAAAAGATGGAATTCAGACCAAAAGTCATTATTTCAGACAAAGAAGGATATTCACAAATATATATGTGTGTGTGTGTGTGTGTGTGTGTGTGTGTGTGTGTGTGTATGTAAATATATGCCAAATATAAAGTGTATATTTGGCAGTGAATTTTAACATTATGGACATGCAATGTTGGTGGTAAGAGAGGTTATGTGGTTGGAGAACTGTGTAGCAATTCTTTGTACTTGTGTTCAACTTTTCTATGAATATAAAACTGCTCTAAAAAATAGAGCCTATTTTTTTTTTTTAATTTAAATCAAAATCCTATGAAAGGTCAAAAAAATTTCTTTTTAAGCAAAATCAAAAGATAGTCTGTCAGCTTAACGGAAAAATGGTCAAATGATGGCCGGGCACAGTGGCTCGTCTGTAATCCCAGCACTTTGGGAAGCCAAGGTGGGTGGATCACCTGAGGTCAAGAGTTTGAGACCAGCTTGACCAACATGGTGAAACCCGGTCTCTACTGAAAGTACAAAAAAAATTATGCAGGTGTGGTGGTGTGTGCCTGTAATCCCAGCTACTTGGAAGGCTGAGACACGAGAATCCCTTGAACCCGGGAGGCGGAGGTTGCAGCAAGCCAAGATTGTGCCACTGTGCTTCAGCCTGGGTGACAGAACAAAACTCCATCTAAGAAAAAAAAAAAAAGAAAGAAATATAGTTAAATGATATATGACTAGACAGAAGAAATGACAGAAAAAGAAATATGGGCCGGGTGCAGTGGTTCATGCCTGTAATCCCAGCACTTTGGGAGGCCGAGGCGGGAGAATCACAAGGTCAAGAGATCGAGACCATCCTGGCCAACATGGTGAAACCCTGTCTTTTAAAAAAAAAAAAAAAGGAAATATGGTTGACCCATAATCATATTAAAAAAGGATGTTATATATCATTTATAGCATAACTATACCAAGTTAACATCTTTTTCTCTCTTTCTTTCTCTTTCTTTCTTTTCTTTTTTCTTTCTTTCTTTTTCTTTCTTTCTTTCTTTTCTTTCTTTTCTTTCTTTCTTGAAACATGGTCTCACTCTGTCACCAGGCTGGAGTGAAGTGGTGCTGTCAGGGTTCACTGCAGCCTCAACTTCCCAGGCTCAAATGATCCTTCAACCTCAACCTCCCGAGTAGCTGGGGCTACAGGTGTGCATCACCATACCCAGCTAATTTTTGTGTTTTTTGTAGAGACGGGATTTCACCACGTTGTCCAAGCTGGTCTTCAGCTCCCGGGCTCAAGCAATCTGCCTGCCACAGCCTCCCAAAGTGCTGGGATTACAGGCCTGAGCCACTGAGCCTGTTCTTTAATTGTTAATGTTGGTAAAAATCTTAAAGTGTGACGGTATACTCTGGGCAACAAGTAATTGTATGTTACTGTTAGTGGTTGTAGGGCAACAAGCAATCATATATTACTGTTAGTGGTATGAAAAGGTATAGTTGCCATAGAGGACTACTTGGTAATATTCATAAAAATTAAAATTGCATTAATCCTTTAACTTAGCAATTTTACTTCTGGGAATTTATAGCTGTCCTTGCAATGAAATAGCATGTGCAGGTGACCATTTATTTCAGCATTTTTTTGTAAAAAATAGCTAAAAACAGCTTAGGTGTTCATTGGTATTGGACTAGGTAATTATGGTACATCTTACAGTAGAGTAATATGTCATTTCAATATATTTATGTAAAAATAACAAAGATCTTTAAAAAGTACATAATACTACACCTTTCTAATTTTTCCATCAAAGTAACTTTTTTTTTGAGACCAAGTTTGTCACCCAGGCTGGAGTACAGTGGCTCGATCTCAGCTCACTGCAACCTCCGCCTCCTGGGTTCAAGTGATTCTCCTGCCTCAGCCTCCTGAATAGCTAGGATTACATGGGTGCACTACCATGCTGGCTAATTTTCTTGTATTTTTAGTAGAGATGGGGTTTTGCTATGTTGGCCAGGCTGGTCTCGAACTCCTGGCCTCAAGTGATGTGCCCACCTCGGCCTCCGAAAGTGCTAGGATTGCAAGCATCAACCACCATGCCCGGCCCAACAGTGTAACTTTAATGACAGAAAATATGTAAACAAGTGGTATATAGGATTATACCTTGAAGTGACCAATTTTCTGATAATTTCTACTTTATCTTTAAAATCTGTGAGCTTACTATATTCTCTCTAATATGTTTTAATTTAGAATTAATTTTTTAAACTGCTCTTATCATTGAGTAATCCTACTCTAGGAAGTTGTACCTTATTTATTTTTTGGCTGCTTTTACCCATAATGTTTTGTTACCCATTCTTGTCTGATAAACATATGTGTAGCAAAGTTAATTCTTCAGGTACTACCTTATTGTTTTTGTGGGCTATTTTTCTAGGCTGATTCAACTGAAAAACTATAATCTGTAAACAGAATAGCCCAGTATTTATCTCAAAATAGTTTGTCAAGTTTGTCTACTTTCTAATATTGAACATTTCCAACAAATGACACCTAAACCAATTTGATTTATTTGCAGTTGGGCATTAATACTGTTGTTGTGGTTTGTTCAGTGTGTTTCTATGTGAAATATCTGTGTTCTGTGTTAGACATTCAAATCATTCAAATCTCCTTCTTTGTAAAATATTATCTTTAGCAGGATGAAGTTAAAGGAAGTAGATCGTACAGCCATGCAGGCATGGAGCCCTGCCCAGAATCACCCCATTTACCTAGCAACAGGTAAGTTTAAAGGAGAGAAGGTAGTATGAGTAACCTAATTTCTTCTCTTCTGCATCTAGCTTATTCAATTTAAGCTTTACCTTCTTTGGAAGGCCTCTCTCTCTCTCCCTGACAAGTTACTGACATTCTGTCAGCTGAGTTCAGTGTTCTTCTGTGTTCCCATAGTGTTTTGATCATGATGTGTTACATCTAAAGTATATTCTTTACTTCACAGGAATTGTATTTTATCTTTATTTCCCTAGATGGCATGTAAAAAACAGTTAATATCAGTTTGAATGAATGAAGAACAATTTTGATGTTAGCTTTTTTTTTTTTTTTTTCTTTTTTGGAGACACGGAGTCTTGCTTTGTCACCCAGGCTGGAGTGCACTGGTGTGATCTCAGTTCACTGCAACCTCCGCCTCCCAGTTTCAAGTGATTCTCCTGCCTCAGTCACCTGAGTAGCTGGGACTATAGGTGTATGCCACCACACACAGCATATTTTTGGATTTTTAGTAGAGACCAGGTTTCACCATGTTGGCCAGGATGGTCTGGATCTCTTGACCTCGTGATCTGCCCTCCTCAGCCTCCTGAAGTGCTAGGATTACAGGCGTGAGCCACCATGCCTGGCCAATATTAGCATTTTTATATAAAAATAATTAGTTGGCTGGGCACGCTGGCTTATGCCTGTAATCCCAGCACTTTGGGAGACCAAGGTGGGTGGATCACAAGTCAAGAGATTGAGACCACCCTGGCCAACTTGGTGAAACCCCGTCTCTAGTAAAAATACAAAAATTAGCTGGGCGTGGTGGTGCGAGCCTGTTGTCCCAACTACTCAGGAGGCTGAGGTAGGAGAATAACTTGAACCTGGGAGGTGGAGGTTGCAGTGAGCCGAGATCGCACCACTGCACTCCAGCCTGGGCAACAGAGCAAAGCTCTGTCTCAAAAAAAAAAAAAAAGTTGGCCTGGCATGGTGGCTCACGCCTGTAATCCCAGCACTTTGGGAGGCCAAGGTGGGTTGATCATCTGAGGTAAGGAGTTCAAAACCAGCCTGACCAACATGATGAAACCCCATCTCTACTAAAAATACAAAAATTAACTGGGCACGGTGGTTGGGGCCTGTGATCCCAGCTACTTGGGAGGCTGAGGCAGGAGAATCACTTGAACCTGGGAGGCAGAGGTTGCAGTGAGCCGAGATTGTGTCATTACACTCCAGCCTGAGCGACAGAGTGAGACTCTGTCTCAAAAAAAGAAAAAAAAGAGTTACATCATATATGTCTATAAGCAGATATAGTAAATCACTAGACCATTTTTACAGAGATTTAAAAAATATCTATAAGCTTAAAAAATTATTTATACTACCCACTCATATAAACATTGTCTCCTAGCCCTGTGCCAGAATCTCATTGCTATAGTAATTTAAGCATCTGCTCAATGCATATATGCTGAGATTTCAGCCACTAATGGCAGCATTCATGAGCAAGAGAATTGAAAAACATGCTTTTAATTTCTGTTATGTGGTTTCTTTGAGTCTTTGATTTTTGTATGTATAGTTACCATAAATGTATTTTCTGTAGGAACATCTGCTCAGCAATTGGATGCAACATTTAGTACCAGTGCTTCCCTTGAGATATTTGAATTAGATCTTTCTGATCCATCCTTGGATATGAAATCTTGTGCCACATTCTCCTCTTCTCACAGGTATGAGGTTCAGCTTTAAATTTATGTGATTAATTATATATTGTTGTTGATTTCTAATTTGTCCATAATTATGCCATTATTAGAAACTATAAGGAATACCAGCAAGGACATGAAATATTTTGTCGAAGAAAAGCATATGAGTGAATTTTTATGGAAGTAAAAGTAGTGTTTATATGTTCTGTTGACTTTTTTTTCTTTTTCTTTTTCTTTTTTTTTTTTGAAACAGAATCTCACTTTTTGTAGCCCAGGCTGGAGTGCAGTGGCACAATCTCGGCTTACTGCAACCCCCACCTTCCGGGTTCAAGCAATTCTTGTAGCTGGGATTACGGGTGTGTGCCACCCCATCCAGCTAATTTTGTATCTTTAGTAACGACAAGGTTTTGCCATTTTGGCCAGGCTGGTCTTGAAGTCTTGACCTCAAATGATCCATCCACCTCGGTCTCCCAGAGTGCTGGCGCCCAGCCAGTATGTTCTGTTGACTTTTTTATTGTTGTTATATGTAAGGTGGGAAGGAGAGGCTGTAGTTTCTAGCATTTTTTTTTCTCATTATATGGTAGAGTTTTTTTTTTTTCCCTCTCTCCTTTATTGCACCTATTTGCAAAACAGTAGATGTGACTAGAAAAAGGAGTAGTCATATTAAGATATTAATAGTGATTATCTCTGAAGGGTATCTTATTTTTATTTTCTTCTGTTACTATATTTAGAGATATATTTCACAGACAGTTTTGTTGACATGATTTCTAATTCACTCGGTAACTAGGTATTTGGATCATACTTTCAAGTATTTGTGCCCTATTTTAATGCAGAGAAAGAATACTTTCATTTGAGTAATAAAGTAAGCTTTATTGCCTTAATATCTTTGCAGGGTTTAAAGAGATTGTTCTTTAGCTGATAGAAAACAGCTCAAATCATGCAGTTTCATGGGACCTCTCATCTTCTTCAGAGCTGTCACAGTAGGATGGGAACCCCAGATACCTTTTGTCTAGTAGTTTTTGTTTTTTGTTTTTTGTTTTTTTGAGGCAGAGTTTCACTCTTGTTGCCCAGGCTGCTGGAGTGCAGTGGCGCAATCTCAGCTCACCACAACCTCTGCCTCCCAGGTTCAAGTGATTCTCCTTCCTCAGCCTCTCAAATAGCTGGAATTATAGGCATGCACCACCATGCCCGGCTAATTTTGTATTTTTAGTAGAGATGGGGTTTCTCCCTGTTGGTCAGGCTGGTCTCAAACTCCCGACCTCAGGTGATCCACCTGCCTCAGCCTCCCAAAGTGCTGGGAGCCACCACGCCTGGCCTCTTCTCTGGTAGGTTTTCTACTTTCTACCATCTGTATCATTGTATACATTTTTGCCTTCATATTTCATCTCCATTCTAGACCATATATTTTATTCTCCAACAGTAGGTGTATTTGTCATAATATAATTTTGATGTCACTTTTCTCCTGTTAGAATACATTCTTTTTCTTAGAAAATTTCAGGTGACTCCTTTAACACCTTTAGTATTTAAAAGACTGCTTGTTAGTGACCCTTCTTTTTTTTTATTTTTTATTTTTTTATTTTTTTGTCAAAGGTCAAAGCATGAGACCCTTCTATAGTCAAATAAAGAGTGTTTTTGTCTTTCAAGGAAAGTGATTGTTTAGCTCTATTTTACAGTGAACCAGAGGCAATTTAAGAAGGTTAAGTAACTTAGAGTCTCACAGTTTCTAAATGGTGAAATCACTCTTAAGCTCATAGTTTGTGACATACAACTGAAGTATACTTTGTTACACTACCTTACAAGAGTTTTTGCTCTTTAAGGATTATAAAATCAAATATGCAAATATGAGTATAAATAAAAAATGAAATACTATTATACCAAAGTCATACATAGTTACCAGGAGTGGAGGAGAAGTAATGTATTTGGACTATTTATAGAAACCTAAAAAGTTAAATGTATAATTTCACATTTTTGTCTACATTTATTTGACTCTAAGGATGAGTTACTAATTTTCTTCTATAGGTACCACAAGTTGATTTGGGGGCCCTATAAAATGGATTCCAAAGGAGATGTCTCTGGAGTTCTGATTGCAGGTGGTGAAAATGGAAATATTATTCTCTATGATCCTTCTAAAATTATAGCTGGAGACAAGGATGTTGTGATTGCCCAGAATGACAAGCATACTGGCCCAGTGAGAGCCTTGGATGTGAACATTTTCCAGGTTAGACTTTGACATTTATTTGTAATTCTTAGACTATTTGCTGCTCATTTGAAATCAATATATGAATCTACTATGCCTCAGTTTTGGAATTGAAAGCTAAACAAAAATGTGTGGCTGTACAGGTTGTTGAGTATTTTGTTGTTGTTGTTGTTTTATTATTTATTTATTTTTGGTGCCGTGACTCGGATCCGAACAAGTGTTTTTTAAAGAATGGTGGGTTCAGAGTTGAGATCAGGGTTAAAAATACTAACTCAATTAAAAGGATCAGGCTTATAGGTTTAATTCTGGAAGTCTGAAGATGTCATGCCATTTGATTAGACATTTTTTAAACATGAAGAACCCCATACATTGGAAATGTTGCCTTTTAAAAGTTTGTGCTAGGTCAGTGTTAGGCTGGTGCTATGATGTCCAGGTTAATTCACTGTTTTATTAATTGAGAAATTTTGTGTTTATTACAAAGAGATTACTGCTTTGTGAAATAATTAGAAATTAAATGTGATGCAGATTTAACAAATAGTCAATTAAGATCTTTGTGCTGTTGCCTTCATAAACATTACTGGATGTTAATTATATGAATGCACAGCTTAATAAATATCTTGGCCTGGACAAGATTTTAAAACCCTGTCACTATAAAAAATGCAAACAGGCGGGACGCAGTGGCTCACGCCCATAATCCCAGCACTTTGGGAGGCCAGGGCAGGTAAATCACGAGGTCAAGAGATGGAGACCATCCTGGCCAACATGGTGAAACTCCATCTCTACCAAAAATAAAAAAATTAGCTGGGCATGTTGGCACACGCCTGTAGTCCCAACTATTTGGTTGGCAGAGGCAGGAGAATCGCTTGAACCCAGGAGGTGGAGGTTGCAGTGAGCCAAGATCATGCCACTGCACTCCAGCCTGGTGAAAGAGGAAGATTCTGTCTCAAAAAAAAAAAAAAAAAAAAAAAAAGAGCAATTAGCAGAACATGGTGGCATATGCCCCACTACTTAGGAGGCTGAGGTGGGAGGATGGCTTTAGCCCGCAGTTAGCTGTGATCACTGCACTGCACTCCAGTCTGAGTGACACATAGAGACCCTGTCTGGAAAAAAAATAAAGACCTTGAGTTAATAGGATACTAGATTATAACAACCAAAAATAAGTATTAAGAAAATTTTAAATAGTTTCTTTTCTTATAAATAGATACCTAGGGTATAGCAATACAGAAACCCAACTTGTTTATTTTGTTGTTGTTGTTGTTGTTTATTTTTTGAAACAGTGTCTTGCTCCATTGGCCAGGCTGGACCACAGTGGCTCATGGTTCACTGTAGTCTTGATATCCTGTCTCAGCCACCCAGCAGGACGACAGCAGACGAATCTCCTGTCATCCTGCTAGGATGACAGGCATGAGCCACAACATGTGGCTAATTTTTGTAGAGATGGGGTTTTTCCATGTTGCTCAGGCTGGTCCTGAACTCCTGGGCTCAAGCGACCTATCTGCCTCAGCCTCCCAAAGTACTGTGACTGCAGGCATGAGCCACTGTGCCCAGCCTTCATTTCTATACTTTGTGGTTTCTGCTCTTTAGTTAACTCCTTTGTTAATTGTATTAAACAGCTGCTGATTTTTAATAAAGTATTTCGTGTTATAGGTAGCTCCTACCATAGAATTTCTCTCTTTTTTTAGTTATATACCAGTTGATAAGAGAATAATTTGTAAGAGTAAATAGTAAATAGGATGAAGGTCAATATATGAAGCCCATTATCTTCCTGTACTTTATATTACAATTTTAGGTTCTTTTTGACCCTTAAGGTATGTAACAGAGAAAACCTAGAAATATTGCCACCTGGAACAAGATTGAGTGTAAATGAACTAGAAATATGTGAAGAGTTATGACAAGCAATTTTACTAGTGCTATATTGATTCTGCTCTGGAAGCTGGCTTTGAGGTATCCTGAGAAAGATGCCAGAGTTTAGGATTCAGCTTTTTCTGAAAGCAATAATTGATAACCTTTTGAATCTTACAATTAAATCTCTTTCCAGAGATGCGGAGATATAAACAGTAATTTCTACATGGTTGTATGACTGATTAAGAATTTAGCCATATAATTTTTAAAATAATATTTTGCATTAAAATTAGTTTGTCAGTGGACATCTTTTGTCTTTAAGTAGAATTTTATGTTTTTCTAGAAAACTTTAAATTTTGAAATAATTATGCTTAATTTAGAAATTCATGCATATGTTTTTCACTTTTTAAATTAAATGGAAAAATTGTATATGCTACATCTAATATCTTTCTAGCTCTGAACTGAGTTATTCTGAATTCTCTTAATTATTCACAAGTGCTATTTAGTTGTGGTTTCTTGTTGCAGACTAATCTGGTAGCTTCTGGTGCAAATGAATCTGAAATCTACATATGGGATCTAAATAATTTTGCAACTCCAATGACACCAGGAGCCAAAACACAGGTATTATATTGATTTTGATCATTGTAATAAAAAAAGCAAAAAGTAGTTCTTCTAAACCTACTTAATTCACTTTTAAGGCTTCTCACACAAAATGTATATGTTTAAAATCATTCTTCAGATGCTACTGATTTTTCTTCAGTAAAATATTAGTAAATATGTTTCTTCAGAGTGTCAGTGCGTCCTTAAAGAGTATATATTTATTCAGCACCTACCACCTGGTAGACACTGGTCATTGTACCAGGCAAAATGAACAAAAATCCTTAATAATTATTTTTGTTCTTTGTGTGATAGCTGCTCTGTATTTTAGCAACAACTAAACTTCTTTAGAAACACTCAGACAAGACCATGGAAGGCAAGGTTTAAAAATAAATAACCTCAAGCCCTTTGCTTGTGTATTTCTAGTAAGTTTGGTAAGAACAGTCTTCCTCTAGTCTTCCTTGAGTTTCTTTATGTTGTGTAGGCTTTCTGACTTGAGTAGCCGTTGCAACTGGCTCTAACATTTTGGCAATCTGAGAGGTAGCATAATGATAGTATATGCACTACCATTTATAAAGATATTTTGCTAATGGTCTAGGCTGTAGCTTTTGCCCTGCCTAGTTTTCTGTCATAGTCACCAACATCTACTTTGTGGTCCATGATCTACCTTGCAATGGTTGCAGCACCACCTGGAATATATCAGTTTATGGCAGGAATTCAATAAAATGCTTGTTGAATGAGATATTATTAAACAAGATAATACATTTGAAGTGGCATGCACCTGCACTTTAAACTGTATTATTGTACGTACTGAGAATGTAGAGATGTAGGAATAGAAGGCAAATTTGTGGGATAAATGGATCAAATTTTTAAGTAAACCACTTTTCAAAATGAAGGATCCAATTTTACAGTTAAATTTGATTATAATAGAGAAACAGTTTTTATTAACAGTTTATTCCTTGTAGCCTCCAGAAGATATCAGCTGCATTGCGTGGAACAGACAAGTTCAGCATATTTTAGCATCAGCTAGTCCCAGTGGCCGGGCTACTGTATGGGATCTTAGAAAAAATGAACCAATCATCAAAGTCAGTGACCATAGTAACAGAGTAAGTATATAATTGACTTGTGATGAACATATTGTATTTCTGCTGTAGGTATTCTTATATTTTTTGTCAGAATTGGCAACAATCAAATTTCTGTGAAGTCAAATCCTGTTTTTTCATTAATCAATCCTGTTAGAATGAATGTTTGGTTTTTTTCCTCTCAGGGAAAAATCATAAAATTCTCAATAAATATGTTGGATATTATTGATGGTAAAGAGAGATTGGTTAATCAAGGAACTTATTCCATGATATACTGGTTGTTTTTTGCTTTGCTGACTGTTTTAAAACATTGCAGCAACTTTTTTTTTTTTTTTTTTTTTGAGACAGAGTCTTACTCTGTTGCCCAGTCTGGAGTGCCAGTGGCACGATCTCGGCTCACTGCAAACTCCGCCTCCCGGGTTCAAGTGATTCTCCTGCCTCAACCTCCTGAGTAGCTGGGATTACAGGCAAAGAGCCATCACGCCCAGCTAATTTTTGTATTTTTATTAGAGATGGGGTTTCACCATGTTGGTCAGGCTGGTCTCAAACTCCCGACCTCATGATCCACCTGCCTTGACCTTCCAAACTGCTGGGATTACAAGTGTGAGCCACCATGCCTGGCCATTGCTGCAACTTTTTAATTCATCTTTAGCTTTTCTTAGAATATAAAAATTTTTCCTGCTGGGAACTTCATCACTGTGAACTTGTAATATTCGACTTCTTGGCCTCATCTCTTCCTCTCATTAGGCAGTACTAAATGAGCTAATCTCTTTCTGGCCCTTGCCCATAGAGCACATTAAATTCTGAACCTTATAGATATGTTAATTTTTTTTATCTAATTGGGTGCTATAAAATAATTAGATATAATTAAGAGCCTTGTTTTTGTTTACGATTACGTTGGATAGTTTGACATTTTCTAAAATAAGTTTGTCAAAAGTCAGAGGATACATATGTAACTTAAAAACAACAATAACAAAAAACTGGGAGAACATTTCTTCAGAGTATAGTTTTCAAGTGAATCAGCAGTTTTAAAACAGAAGTTTCAATGGAATAAACCATACCGGAAGCATTTTAGTCATTTTCTGGAACATTTAATAGAATCTGAATTTCCAAATAGTTCTTAATAATGTTAATTTATCCCATATGAAAATTTAAGTAAGTTTTTTAAAGCTATTTTGTCTCGATTTTTCTGATAAAATAGAGGAAAAATGTGGGGTTTTCTTGTGCCTTGTGTGTGTGTGTGTGAATCTTTTTGTGCTTTTTAGGTTTGTTTGTTTTTTTTTAATGGTGTCTCGGTCGCTGTGTCGTCCAGGCTGGAGTGCAGTGGTGCGATCTTGGCACTGTAACATCCGCCTCCCGGGTTCAGGCGACTCTCCTGCCTCAGCCTCTCGAGTAGCTGGGATTACAGGCACCTGCTACCACACCCGGCTAATTTTTATATTTTTAGTAGAGACAGGGTTTCACCATATTGGCCAGACTGGTCTCGAACTCCTGATCTTGTGATCCGCCTGCTTTGGCCTCCTAAAGTGCTGACATTACAGGCGTGAGCCACTGTGCCCAGCCTCTGTGTGTTAATCTTTTATCTATTTTTTTCCCCATTTCTCTGAAAGTATTTTAAATGTGAAAAAATGTTTTCTCTACTGGCTGGGCGTGGTGGCTCATGCCTGTAATCCTAGCACTTTGAGAGGCTGAGGTGGGCGAGTTGCCTGAGCTTAGCAGTTCAAGACCAGCCTGGGCAACATGTTGAAACTCCTTCTCTACTAAAATACAAAAAATTAGCCAGACATGGTGGTGCATGCCTGTAATGCAGCTACTGGGGAAGCTGAGGTGGAAGAATCGCTTGAACCCAGGAGACAGAGGTGGCAGTGAACTGAGATTGTGCCACACTGCACTACAGCCTGGGTGACAAAGTGAGATGCCATCTCAACAAACAAACAAATAAAATGAAATGTTTCTTATAGTTTTGATAGTGAAACTCATTTCTGGTATACAGTTATTCTGACTCTGAATGGTTTTGTGTGTATCAAATAGTTGGATTAATTGAGAAAACATTCAGATATCTTTTAAGACTACTGTTTAAGTTGGCAAATAAAATTTAGTAGTTTTACATTTGTTTTGTTTTGTTCCTTCAAATAAACCAAGGCTGGGTGCGGTGGGTCACGCCTGTAATCCCACCACTTTGGGAGGCCAAGGTGGGTGGATCATTTGAAGTCAGGAGTTCCAGACCAGCCTGACCAACATAGTAAAACCTCATATCTACTAAAAATAGAAATATTAGCCAGCATGGTGGCTTGCACCTGTAATCCTACCTACTTGGGAGGCTGAGGCAGGAGGATCTCTTGAACCTTGGGGAGGTGGTGGTTGCAGTGAGCTAAGATGGTGCCACTGCACTCCAGCCTGGCCAACACAGTGAGACTGTCTTGAAAAAGTAAATAAATAGGCCAGGCGTGGTGGCTCACGCCTGTAATCCCAGCACTTTGGTAGGCGGAGGTGGGTGGATCACGAGGTCAAGAGATTGAGACCATCCTGACCAACATGGTGAAACCCTGTCTCTAGTAAAAAATACAAAAATTAGCCGAGCATGGTGGTGCGCGCTTGTAGTCCCAGCTACTCGGGAGGCTGAGGTGGAAGAATCACTTGAACCGGGAGGCAGAGGTTGCAGTGAGCCGAGATTGCCCCGCTGTGCTCCACCCTGGTGTCAGAGCAAGACACAGTCTCAAAAAAAAAAAGAAAAAAGAAAAAAAAAAGTAAATAAACACATAAATAAAATAAGCCAAAGCTGATATTTTTTACTATTTGTTTTAATAAAGGCATATTTCTCATTTGAGTAATCAAATTACTTTTCATGAAGTAATTTGATTCATAAAATGTGAACCTTAACTATCTGCAGATGCATTGCTCTGGGTTGGCATGGCATCCTGATGTTGCTACTCAGATGGTCCTTGCCTCTGAGGATGACCGGTTACCAGTGATCCAGATGTGGGATCTTCGATTTGCTTCCTCTCCACTTCGTGTCCTGGAAAACCATGCCAGGTATCATGCTGCTATTCTAAAGAACTTGATTTGTTTATTTTCTGAACATATTTACTTACTCTTTAAATTATCAGGTAATTTTTTTAAAATTAGGGAATGTACTTTGTCTCTTATAAACGTTAGTGTAAATGGTTTATTTTTATTTTAAGCTATAGTTATCTGATTTTATATTCCAAAAAAAGGTAGCTAAATGATAGCATAACAAAACAAAAATATTTGAAAGAATTTTCCACTTATTTCAAGTAATAACTAATAGATCAAAATTCTAGTATACCACAGTACTTTGGGACAACCCTTGAAATTTATTATACCATTTGACCTTTATTAGGGTTGTCATACTTACAGAGTTGAATCTTACATAACATTTGATGTTAAGCAACAATTTAAAAGTTTATTTCTGAATTTTTATTGATAATTTAAAACAAACATTTTTGAGAAAATAGTTCATTATGCTTTCAATTTTAATAATGTGTGGATGCTCTAAGCTGATGTGGGAATCTTGTTAGTTTTAGTATCATTAAATTTAATTACTAATTTTGCATTTCTTACGATTGATATTCAGGTACCCAGACACATTCCTTTTAATGCTATAATATTTCCTAAGTACTTTTGAGCTTTTTTCATCTATCATGTTTAGAAATAAATATACTTTTTTTTTTTTTGAGACAGTTTTGCTCTGTTGCCCAGGCTTGAATGAAGTAGTCAGTCATGGCTCACTGAAGACTCAAACTCCAGGGCTTAAGCAGTTATCCTGCCTCAACCTCCTGTGTAGCTGGGACTGCAGGCATGTGCCATTGCACCCAGCTAGAAGGAAGTCTTTTTAACTTCTGTTTGTTTGTTTTCTTTTTCTTTTTTCTTTTGAGACAGAATCTCACTGTCACCCAGGCTTGGAGTGCAGTGGCGAGATCTTGGCCCACTGAGACCTCGACCTCCTTGAGTTCAGGTGATCCTCCCACCTCAGCCTCCCACATACTTGGAACTACAGGTGTGCACCACCATGCCCAACTAATTTTTCTATTTTTTTTAAGACAGGGTTTTGTCATGTTGTCCATGTTGGTCTTGAACTCCTGGGCTGAAGTGATCCACCTACTTCAGCTTCCTAAAGTGCTAGGATTACAGGTGTGAGCCATCACACTCCTGTCTTAATGAGTCTTAATGTTTGTGATAATTCCTTGAGCTTCTTACAAAGGAGAAAAAGCCTGGTCAAAATGTTATCCTATGTAGATGTTATGCTTCAATCAGATTTTTAATAAAGAAGGGTTGATTTTGAGGAGTTTTAATATTTTTTCTCATGTTACTTAAGATTGTATTCAGTAATTCAACAAATGCTCATTGAATATGTACTCTGTACTAAGCACTGTACCAGGATTCATAATAAGACAAAAATTGCTGCCCTTAGGGAGCCTACTTGGTAGACGGAGGACAGCTAACATTTACATAGCATATGAAGTTTAAAAGCACTTCACATATTAGCTTAATTCTCTTACTAACATTAATAGTGTAGATACTATTATTGCCCTGTTTTACAGATCAGAAATGGAAGCTCAGCAAGGTTAAACTTGCTCCAGGTTATATGACTAGCAAGCACTGACTTCCGGTCTAAACAGTCTGATCCCAGAGTCTTAACACTGTCCATACCAAGTGTACCTCTCTAATTCTCAATTTTCTTCCTCTAATAAGTGAAAGAGTTGGATATGAGATGATCTTTAAATTCCCTTCTAGTTCTACAATGCTGTGATTTTTTTTTTTTTTTTTTTAGGCGGAGTCTTGCGCTGTCGCCAAGGCTGGAGTGCAGTGGCGTGATCTCAGCTCACTGCAGCCTCCGCCTCCTGGGTTCAAGCTATTCTCCTGCCTCAGCCTCCTGAGTAGCTGGGAATACAGGCAGCCACCACCATGCCTGACTAATTTTTGTGCTTTTAGTAGACAGGGTTTTGGCATGTTAGCCAAGCTGGTCTTGAACTCCTGACCTCAGGTGATCTGCCCGCCTCAGCTTCCCAAAGTGCTGGGATTACAGGTGTGAGCAACCACACCCAGCCAATGCTGTAATTAAAAAAAAAATACTAAGAAGAATCTAAATGTCCTCTAACATATCATATGAAATAGATTTCTGTAAAAGACACTCCTGGTGCGGTGGCTCATACCTGTAATCCTAGCATTTTGGAAGGTGGAAACGGGCAGATCCCCTGAAGTCAGGATTTCAAGACCAGCCTGGCCAACATAACAAAACCCTGTCTCTACTAAAAATATAAAAATTGGTTGGGCGTGATGTCTCCATGCCTGTAATCCCAGCTATTCAGAAGGCTGAGGCAGGAGAATCACTTGAACCCAGGAGGCAGAGGATGCAGTAGGCTGAGATTGTGCCACTGCACCTCCAGCCTGGGCAACAGTCTTTGATATAAAGACTTATTTTCCTTTGGGTAGATACTGAGTAGTGAGATTGCTGGATCAAATACTAGATCTACTTTTAGTTCTTTGAAAAATCTCCATACTGTTTTCCATAGAGGATGGAGGTTATACTAATTTACATTTTCATCAGCAGTGTATATATGTTCTTTTTTCACCATAACCACATCAGTATCTATTGTTTTTTGACTTTTTAATGATGGCCATTTTGGCTGGGGAAAAGTGATATCTCATTGTAGTTTTAATTTGCATTCCCTTGATGATTAGTGATGTTGAGCATTTTTTCATATGTTTTTTGGCCATTTTTGTATCTTTTTTATTTTTGAATTTCACTCTGTCACCAGGCTGGAGTGCAATGGGGCAGTCTCAGCTCACTGCAGCCTCTGCCTCCTGGGTTCAAGCAATTCTCCTGCCTCAGCCTTTTGAGTAGCTGAGACTACAGGCACACACCACCATGCCTGGCCAATTTTTGTAATTTTGTTAGAGGGGTTTCACTATGTTGGCCAGGCTGGTCTCGAACTCCTGACCTCAGGTGATCCACCCATGTCAACCTGCGAAAGTTCTAGTATTACAGGTATTAACCACTGTGCCCAACCTGTGTATCTTCTTTTGAGAAGTGTCTATTTATGTCATCTGCCCACTTTTTGATGGGATTATTGGTTTTTTTTCTTGCTGATTGGTTTGAGTTTCTTATAGATTCTGGGTATTAGTCCTTTGTCAGATGCATAATTTGTAAATATTTTCTACTAGTCTGTGGGTTGTCTGTTTACTATAACGTTTATTTCTTTTGCTGTGCTTAAGCTTTTTAGTTTAGGTAGCTCTCATTTATCTATTTTTGTTTTTGTTGCATTTGCTTTTGAGATCTTAGTCATAAATTCTTTGCCTAGGCCAATTTCCAGAAGAGTTTTTCCTAGGTTTTCTTCTAGAACTTTTATAGTTTCTGGTCTTAGGTTTAAGTCTTTAATCCATTATATGTTGTGTTGAAGGTCAGTTGGTTGTAAGTACTTGACTTTATTTTTAGGTTCTCTGTTTTGTTCCATTGCTCTATGGATCAACTTTTATACCAAGACCATGCCATTTTGGTTACTATAGCCTTGTATAATTTGAAGTCAGGTAATGGGATGCCTCTAGCTTTGTTCCTTTTGCTTAGGATTGCTTTGGCTCTTTAGGCTTTTCTTTGGTTTCATATGAATTTTAGGACTGTTTTTCTGATTCTGTGAAAAATGATGTTGGTACTTTGATGGGAATTGTATTGAATCTGTAGGTTTCTTTGGACAGTAAGGTCATTTTTACAACACTGATTCTTACAGTCCATGAGCATAGGAAGTATTTCCATTTATTTGTGTTATCTGTGAATTGTTTCAGCAGTGTTTTATAGTTCTTGTAGAGATTTTTCACCTCCTTGGTTAAGTATATTCCTAAGTATTTTATTTTTGCAGCTGTCATAAAAGGGATTGAGTTCTTGATTTGACTCTCAGGTTGGTTGCTGTTGGTGTACAGCAGTGCTACTAATTTGTGTGTATTGATTTTGTTACCTGAGACCTTATTGAGTTTATTTGTCAAATCTAGGAGTCTTTTGGAGGAATCTTTAGGGTTTTCTAGGTATACAGTCATATCATCGACAGAGATAGTTTGACTTCTGTATTTATTTACTGTTTGGATGCTCTTTCTTTTTCTTGCCTGATTGCTTTGGCTATCACTTCCAGTACTGTGTTGAATGGAAACTGGAAAGAGTGGTGGAAATGGGCATCCTTGTTTTGTTCCAGTCTTGGGGGAATGCTTTCAACTTTTCCCCATTCAGTATGATGTTGTTATGTTGTTATGTATGGCTTTTTATTATTTTGAGATATATTCCTCCTTTGCCTAGTTTGTTGAGGGTTTTTATCATAAAGAGATGCTGTATTTTATCAGATGCTTTTTCTGCATCTATTGAGATGACCATATGGGTTTTGTTTTTAATTCTGTTTATGTGGTGAGTCACATTTATTGACTTACATGTGTTGAACCATCCCTGCATCCTTGGGATGAAACCCAATAAATACTTTTTTCCCCCCAGATTCTTGGGGGATAGAAGACATTATTGCTATGCAATGCTATTTTTAATGTATAGTCCATGTTCACCCAGGCTGTCACCCAGGCTGGAATGCAGTGGCTTGATCTCGGCTCACTGCAACTTCCATCTCCCGGGTTCAAGCAATTCTTCTTCCTCAGCCTCCTGAGTAGCTGGGATTACAGGCATGCGCCACCATGCCTAACTAATTTTAGTATTTTTAGTAGAGACGGGTCTTCACCATGTTGACCAGGCTGGTCTTGAACTCCTCCTCATGATCTGCCTGCCTTGGCCTCCCAAACTGCTGGGATTGCAGGTGTGAGCCACTGTTCCTGGCCAATAATAAATACTTTGAATGTGTAATTATACAGGAGAATGTTCTTATCCCAGAAGGTAAGTATGGGGATGATATATCATGATATCTGCAGATTAACTCTCAAATGGCTAATTGATTGGTATGTCTACATTTATCCCAGTATGAAAAGTGTTGGAGTGTGTGTGAGTGGGCCCTGTAATGGAATGGTATCCTGTCCAGGGTTTGTTCCCGATTTGCACTCTGAGCTGCCATGATAGGCTCTGGCCACCTGCGATCCTGAACTGGAATAACCAGGTTGGAAAATGAATGAATACAAAATACTGTAAAATAAAAATTTGTAACATACATGATGATCATAGAAATTCATGGCAGTAAACAATATGGTATAAAATTAATCATCATGTCTGTCCTATTTTTTTTAATTGTTTGGTGAGTAGAAGGTATTCATGACAATTTTCACTATGTAAACTTATTTCTTGATTTAATCCATCCACTGCCACTACAACCAGTGTCATTCACTGAGTCACCAAAAATTGAGTAAATCTCGTTTTTATTAATCTTTCTCAAAATTTATGTAGCTCACGTTTATTTCAGCATTTAATATTAAAAGTGTTGTAGAACTTTATTTAGAAATTTGTTGATGTTTTTGCGATCAGAAATATAGGAACTATTTTTTTTTTTTAGACAGAGTTTTCCTCTATGGCTCAGGCTGGAGTGCAGTGGCAAGATCTCGGCTCACTGCAACCTCCACCTTTCAGGTTCAAGCAATTCTCCTGCCTCAGCCTCCTGAGTAGCTGGGATTACTGGCAGGCACCACCACATCCAGCTAATTTTTATAGCTTTAGTGGAGATGGGGTTTCACCATGTTGGCCAGGCTGGTCTCAAACTTCTGACCTCAGGTGAGCCACCATGCCTGGCTACCATAGGAACTTAATGTTCATATCAGTTATCAGTTAGTCTGTGGTAAAATTGGTTTTATTATCCACTGTTTTGCTTAAAGTCACAGTTTCCAAATTAAGTAAGGACTTAACTGCAGTTAGATTTCATACCCATCCATAGGTAAACATTTTACTATACATATCTAAGTTGTGTGTTTGTGTTTGTGTGTGTGTGTGTGTGTGTGTGTGTGTGTGTAATCCCAATATAGTTTTTATACAAATAGGATAATTTGTGCATATAGATAACCTTTTTCATTAATCATGAATACTGTGTAATGATAAGAAGTTGATTTCCACAAAATGATATGTGTATTTTTTGTAATGGGGTCTTGCTTATTTGCCCAGGATAGAGTACAGTGGTGTCATCATAGCTCACTGCAGCCATGAGCTCCTGAGCTCAAGTAATCCTCCTGCCTCAGCTTCATGAGTATGCCTGGAACTGTAGGCACACACCACCATACCTGGCTAATTTTCAAATTTTTTGATAGAGACAGAGTGGTATTATATTGCCCAGGTTGGTCTTGAATTCCTGGCCTCAAGCAGTCCTCCTGCCTTGGCCTCCCAAAGTATACAGAATAATTTTTATTTACATATTTTCTCATTGAAAGGCGGTCTATAATTTATTATGAAATAGTCCGTTGGGCATTTGTTTTCATTTTTTTGCTATCATACATTGCACTATATTGAACATCTATGTCTTTGTCATGATCAGATAGCATATACATTACTATGTTGCCTTCTGAAACTATTACACTTATTTTTATTTCTTTTTCTTTTAAAATTTTATTTTATTTTTGAGTGAGACGGTTTCTCACTCACTCTGTTGCCCAGGCTGAAGTACGGTGGTGTGATCTCAGCTCACTGCAGCCTCTGCCTACCAGGTTCAAGTAATTCTCCTGCCTCAGCCTCCCAAGTAGCTAAGATAACAGGTGTGAGTCAATGTGCCTGGTGTTGAAACTCTTGCATTTAATTGTATTTCTGTTAATGTGTGAATCTCCAAAGCTTAGGCAGAAATAATTGAGATTTGGTTTTCTCAAGATTAAAAATTTCCTTTTTCCTTTATGTTTTTTATAGGGGGATTTTGGCAATTGCTTGGAGCATGGCTGATCCTGAATTGTTACTGAGCTGTGGAAAAGATGCTAAGATTCTCTGCTCCAATCCAAACACAGGAGAGGTACGGGGAGGAAATGTTTCTCAACCTTGTAGCCCTTGTAGTATATTACTTCTGGCTATATAAGAAATTTTCTATGTGGATTCTTTAGTGGCTTACTATGTGAAAAGTATGTGGAGGTGTGTGTGCAGTGTTTATTTGGCAGAAATTTTATCAGGAACATTATCTAAGCTCAGCTTTTTAGCCAGAAAAATCAGTAATTGAAAGTGGTATATTTGAAACTAGTAATCATCCCTTCCTCATTTCCAGTAATGTGTTTATTACCTAGACTCAGAAATACTTTGATTTATTTCACGTATGGTTTATGGAAATCAGTATCTTCGATGTAGGATTGTTCAAGGTTTGCATCTTTTGCCTGCTTTACCATTCCTAAGGATCCTCTTTCACTTCTGGAAATCAGTAGAGATAGTTTTCCAATCTCTCTTCTGAATGATAAAGCAAGTATATAAATTATAGCTTTTATATTTTTACCTATTTTATGTTAAGGTAGATTATTGCTAGTGATTAAGTAGTTTGATGGAATGCTAATAAAAATGGGTGTCTTCAATAAGTTTTCATCTATATTGTTAAAATTAAAACAAGCCCTTTAGTTGTTTGGTTTCTGGTTTAAAAGTTGTGGATTTAACAGTGTAAGAATATAAAATCATTAAAGTTAGGGGAGACAGGAGAAAAAAATTAATAAATTTTACCACATGTCATTTAGGACAAATATCAGAAATCTTAATTTTACACTTTGCCTTGCCAAGTAAATTCAAAATTCTTGGAACTTACTATTTTGTCATCATTTTCTCTGTTATATAACTTAATAAAATAAATTTTTGCCTGTGATTAGTTGTGTGTGCTTGGACTTTGAAGGAAGAGACTTTTAGTATGTGCTACACTAAAAAATTAGATTTTGTTCAAATATAAATAAGGAATAGATAAATGATTTAAGTATTCTCAAACTACAAACCTTATCAACCAAAATAAGTACCAAAGACATGAGAACACTAATTACCTTTTCAATTAATTCTATTTTTTTAATAAAATAAAACATTTTAAATGTCACAAGGGCCAGGTGTGTTAGCTCATGCCTGTAATCTCAGCACTTTGGGAGGCCAAGGCAGGCTGGCAAAACCCCATCTCCACAACAGATACAAAAATTAGCTGACTGTGGTGGCATGTGCCTGTAGTCCCAACTACTTGGGAGGCTGAGGTGGGAGGATCGCTTGAGCCCAGGAGGTCAAGACTGCAGTGAGCTAAGATTGCACCATTGCACTCCAGCCTAGTCATCGGTGTGAGACCCTGTCTGGAAAAAAAAAGAAAAAAGAAAAAAAGGTCACATGAAGCAAGAGTTAAGTTCATTTGACTTACCATAAAGTCCTAAGATATTGCTTCTGTGAATAGCAATTAACCACCATACTAACTTTGAATTCACAACAAGCATTACATTGTAAAGATTTCATATAAGCCATTTTCTATTTATTTATTTATTTATTACTATTACTATTTTTTTGTTAGGGTTTTGCTGTCACCCAGGCTGGAATGCAGTGGTACCATAATGGCTCACTGAAACCTTGACCTCCCAGGCTCAGTCAGTTCTCTCACCTCAGTCTCCCAGATAGCAGGGATTACAGGCGTGCACCACCATGCCTGGCCAAATTTTTTATGTTCCCTGCCACCCCCTACCCCCCAATTTTTAAATTTTTTTGTGGAGATGGGGTTTCGCCATGTTTCCCGTGCTGGTCTTGAACTCTTGGGCTCAAGCAGTCTGTCCACCTTAGCCTCCCAAAGTGCTAAGATTATAGGCATGAGCACTATGCCTGGCCTCATATAGGCCATTTTCTGTAGTTCTTTCTACGTCCTTTTCTTTCTAAAAGAAGCTGTTAATCCAGATTCTGTTAGGATTCTGCCGTGATAGGAAGGGTGTATACAGTACATGTTTTCTCTCTTGATTAAAAGTCAGATTTCTTAGTGAATTCTTCCCTCTCGAGATTGATTTTAAAAGTTGATCCTAAAGTAATCTAAATATGGTTGTTTGGGTCTTAACCAGACAAAAAACAATGGGACAGGACATTACTCATCTTTTAGAGTTTAAAAAGTTGAGTCTAGGACAGGCGTGGTGGCTCACACCTGTAATCCCAGCACTTTGGAGGCCGAGGCAGGCGAATCACTTGAGGTCAGCATTTCAAGACCAGCCTGGCCAACATGGTGAAACCCTGTCTCTACTAAAAATACAAAAATTAGCTGGGTGTGTTGGCGGGTACCTGTAATCCCAGCTACTTGGGAGGCTGAGGCAGGAGAATTGCTTGGGCCCAGGAGGCAAAGGTTGCAGTGAGCTGAGGTTGCTGCCACTGCACTCCAGCCTGGGCGACAGAGCAAGATTCCTGTCTCAAAAACAACAACAACAACAAAACCTACCAAATTGACTAATAAAGTGTGCTGCTCTTTCAAATCTATCCACTCTTTTTTCTGGCTAAAGACACTTTCTATAAAAAAAAATTTAATTTAGCTGTACTTGTTGACCACATTAATTCAGGTGTTTTGGTTACAAAGTGACCATGCCATTTTCTGAATTTGTTGTTTATTTTTTATTGGCCTAGGTGTTATATGAACTTCCCACCAACACACAGTGGTGCTTTGATATTCAGTGGTGTCCCCGAAATCCTGCTGTCTTATCAGCTGCTTCGTTTGATGGGCGTATCAGTGTTTATTCTATCATGGGAGGGAGCACAGATGGATTAAGGCAGAAACAAGTTGACAAGGTAATAGGAAGTATTACAGTTTTCTATTATAATGCCTGAAAAAGTATATATTGTGTAATTATTTTGAAATGACTTCACTGATTAACAATGCTGGTTAATTGGATAATTGTGATAAAAAAATTTCTTGGATGTGACTGGAAAAAAATGAAGCATAGTTTGTGTATGGTCAGATTCTGATGTTGTTATCTTTTTTAGCTTTCATCATCTTTTGGGAATCTTGATCCCTTTGGCACAGGACAACCCCTTCCTCCATTGCAAATTCCACAGCAGACTACTCAGCATAGTATAGTGCTGCCTCTGAAGAAGCCACCCAAGTGGATTCGAAGACCTGTCGGTGCTTCTTTTTCAGTATGTGGATTTTGTTTTTATGGTCTGTAGACAAAAAGGACTTTTTATACCAAAGTGTTATCATAGGATCACTCTGATGGAAGAAGTCGGGGTTTAAGTTGGAATTTGAGATGTATTTGTGGGTATTTCATCATTCAAAATGGCTTCTCTGAGAAATTGGAACCTACTCTTTTTTTTCCCCCTTTTTAAAAATCATCATAAAATATACAGAAAATTTATCATTTTAACCATTTTTAAATGTACAGTTCAGTGGCATTAAGTACATTTACATTGTTGTGTAACCATCAACACTCTTTATGTTCCTCCCTTTTTTGTAAATTTGTCTTTCTTCCTTCCCTCCCTCTCCTACCATCTTCTCTTTTCTTTTTTCTTTTCTTTTTACTTTTCATTCTGTTCTTTCGGCAAGGAGATCCTCCCTCCTATTCATCCTTTTAGCTTTGTTTTTTTAATTGCCAGGTTTTTTAAATTGTAAAAAATACGTAACATAAAATTTACTATCTTAACTTTTTTTAAATATACACTACAACCATTTTTTTTTTTCTTTTTGAGATGGAGTCTCGCTCTTGTTGCCCAGGCTGGAGTACAGTGCTGCGATCTCGGCTCACTGCCACCTCCACCTCCTGGGTTCAAGTGATTCTCCTGCCTCAGCCTCCCTTGTAGCTGGGATTACAGGTGCACACCACCACGCCTGGCTAATTTTTGTATTTTTAGTAGAGATGGGGTTTCACCATGTTGGTTGGTTGGTCACTCTGGCCTTGTACTCCGGACTCTGTGATCCGCCTGCCACAGTGCTGGGATTACAGGTATAAGCCACTGTGCCCAGCTTTTTTTTGAAACAGAGTTTTGCTCCTGTTGCTCAGGCTGTAGTGCAATGGTGCAGTCTTGGCTCACTGCAACCTCTGCCTCCTGGGTTCAAGTGATTCTCCTGCCTCAGCCTCCCAAAGTACTAGGATTACAGGTATGAACCACTGTGCCCAGCTTTTTTTTTTTTTTTTGAAACAGAGCGTCGTTCCTGTTGCTCAGTCTGGAGTGCTATGGTGCAGTCTTGGTTATCTGCAACCACTGCCTCCTGGGTTCAAGCAATTCTCCTGCCTCAGCCTCCCAAGTAGCTGGGATTACAGGTACCCACCACTACACCTGGCTAATTTTTTTTTTTTTTTTAGTAGAGACAGGGTTTTACTATGTTGGCCAGGCTGGTCTGGAACTCCTGACCTCAGGTGCTCCACCTGCCTCTGCCTCCCAAAGTTCTGGCATTACAGGCGTGAACCACTGCACCCAGCCATATGAGCCACTGCACCTGGCACCATTTTTAAATATACACTACAGTAATGTTAACTATATACACGTTGTTGTGCAACAGATCTCTAGAACTTTTTCATCTTGCAAAACTGAAACTCTGTGCCCTTGAGCAACAGCTCCCCATTTCCTCTTTTCCCTGAATTCCTGGTAACCACAATCTACTTAGTTTCTAGGAGTTTTACTACTTTAAATTAGTCATATAAATGGAATCATGCAGTACTTGTCTTTTTGTGGCTGGCTTATTTTACTTAGCCTGATGTTCTCAAGGTTCATCTGTGTGATGTCATGACAGAATTTCCTCCTTTTTAGAGGCTGAATAATACTGCATTGTATATATATATACCACATTTTCATTATCTATTAATTTGATGGTCATTTTGGTTGCTTCCACCTTTTGGCTATTGTGAATAAATGCTATGATGAACATGGGTATGTAATTATCATTTTAACATCCTGTTTTCAATTTTTGGGATATATACCCAGAAATGGAATTGCTGGATCATATGGTGGTTCTATTTTTAAGTTTTTGAAGAACCTCCATACTGTTTTATAGCAGTTTTACCATTTTACATTCTCATTAATGATGCACAAGGGTTCTAGTTTCTCTGCATCCTCTCTAGCACTTTTGTTTTTCTTTTCTTCCTTTTACATTGCTGATACTTTGCCTAATTCTTCATCTTTTCACACTAAACTTCTAATAGCTTGATTGCATATCTGTTGCTTGTCTTTTTCCCCTCTAATCTGGACTACGTACTGCAAGATTAATCTTCCTAAGATAGCCCTTTGAATATGTTTTATGTCACTCATAAGTTCGTTCTTTGAATCTACTTAATCTTAATGTCTATCTGGTCTTCTCTATCTGGTTGGATCACTTGGGGTCAGGAGTTCGAGACCAGCCTGGACAGCATGGCAAGACCCTGTCTCTACTTAAAATATAAAAATTAGCCAGGCATAGTGGCGGGCGCCTGTTATCCCAGCTACTTGGGAGGCTGAGGCAGGAGAATCACTAGACCCCAGGAGGCGGAGGTTGTAATGAGCCAAGATCCTGCCTTTGCACTCCAGCCTGGGTGACTAAGCAAAACTCTGTATCAAAATATAAAAAAATAAAAGTACATTTCATCTAGAACAGGAATTGAAGGGGTGTTAGACTGTGGTGCATGAGAGGTTGTATTAACTAGTTTCATCCAGATTATATGTTTAGGCTACTTTAAAAGCACTTTTTGGGCCCTATCCTTGGGATAACACAAGTTTGTTCATTCACTCTCTTATAGTTTGGAGGCAAACTGGTTACATTTGAGAATGTCAGAATGCCTTCTCATCAGGGAGCTGAGCAACAGCAGCAGCAGCACCACCATGTGTTCATTAGTCAGGTTGTAACAGAAAAGGAGTTCCTCAGCCGATCAGACCAACTTCAGCAGGCTGTGCAGTCACAAGGATTTATCAATTATTGCCAAAAAAAAATTGATGCTTCTCAGACCGAATTTGAGAAAAATGTGTGGTCCTTTTTGAAGGTAAAGTTGGTATTTAAAGCCATATTATTTCATTACCTGCTAATTTAACTGTTCCCGTTATATTCTAAATCTGTCTTCCTATTAAAGAAACAATTGAAAAAGTGTGATTTCAGGAATTCATCATGAAATTAAGAAACCTTATAAAAAGCATATAACCTAACTTATGTCTGGAGTTTTTTCTTCTCTACTTTGAAAAGTGTAATACGAAATATTTGTTTAATAAGTAAAAAATTAAAAAAATCTATTTAGGGGAAAGTGACATAGTCAGCATATCTATTTTGAAGATTAGTACATAGAGTTTACTATAATAAAAACATAGAATATTTAATATCTGTATAGATCTAGTTAAGGAAAATGGAAAAAGAGGAAGAGGAGGCCAGGCATGGTGGCTCATGCCTGTAATCCCAGCACTTTGGGAGGCTAAGGTGGGCGGATCATGAAGTCAAGAGATCAAGACCATCCTGGCCAACATGGTGAAACCCTGTCTCTACTAAAAATACAAAAATTAGCCAGGCGTGGTGGCACGCGTCTGTGGTCCCAGCTACTCGGGAGGCTGCGGCAGAATCACCTGAATCCAGGAGGTGGAGGTTGCAGTGAGCCGAGATTGCGCTGCTGCACTCCAGCCTGGTGACAGAACAAGACTCCGTTTCAAAAAAAAAAAAAAAAAAGGAGGAAGAAGAATAGAAGAGGGAGATTGGAGGCATTTTTCCTTTTACTTTAAGAGGAGTTAGAATAGAATAACAAATAGAATTTCCTGGTTGGTCATTTTCTTCCACTGGAGTGTCTACTTTTTTATACAGTACTGATTCTTCAAAAGGTAAAGCAGTCTTAAATACAGTTAGATTAAAATCTAAAATTAAAGGATTTATATTTTGTAATAATTTTGGAAAGAATTTTAGGACATAGAATATTTTACATAGTTTGAATTTTGTATCCATTTAACCTTTGGATATAAGTTTGTATTTACAAAAATTACTGTTCAAAAGTAAGCTTTATTTAACCAGGATAATTAATTACTAGTATATTTACTATTAAAAAATAACTTATTTAAAAAAACAATTCTGGGTACGTGTTCTCAAGACCTCCTGAGGCTGGGTCACTAAATAAAAAATTAAACCCACTATTCTTTGGATTCTTTCTAACAGTGAATTTTTAGGACATAGACTTCACATATTTTTAATAATTCTCTTTGGAATTTGATTCATTCTTATAAAAATTTAGCCTTTAGATTTGTTGTTTTTAAGAATATGTCTTTTTTTAAAAGGTGAACTTTGAAGATGATTCTCGTGGAAAATACCTTGAACTTCTAGGATACAGAAAAGAAGATCTAGGAAAGAAGGTAAACTTTTGGGAAAGTTTGATGGCATGCTATTTATGAATCAAACTTTTAAAAAATAAAGTTCTATACAGATTATCTCAACCCAATAAACATTTAGTAATAATTTGTGTTTGGTTGCCAGCGGTTTTTTATTTTTTTCCTTTTTCTTTTTCTCCATCATTACCCACAGTGGTTGCCAGAGTTTTGTGTATGTGTATATATATATATATAGCTAAATGTCTGTGTAACTTGTATTAGCCCTTCATCATTCTTTGGAAATGACTAGAGTTTTCCATAGCATTGCAGGTTGTTGCATATGTGGTAGAGGTGTACTGTGCACTCTAGGTGCATATTGAAGATTAGTGCTCTTTTGATGTCAGACAGAACTAAGATCACATCACAGCCCCACTGCTTAGAGACTGTGTCTTTGCTCACTCCTTTAGAGTTTTGTATTTAACTTTATTAGTAGTCTATAAACTTCTTGAGGCTGTAACTTTTTTAGTCCTGTAAGAGATTAATATGAAAGTTTTACTGCATGCCTACTGGCAAAAAATGAGGAAATAGAATGATTGTCAGATTATTTCTAATTCCTTCCATGTGAAAGAAGCTAGAACCACAAAGAACCAGTTCTGCACAGCTTTTATTGTTTATTTTTTAAAACATACTATTCCTATAAGAACCTATATAGATTTTTGCCAATGAGAAGCAAGAGGTGAACATTTGCTGGATGCTCTGAAATAGAATTCCATGTAGTAGGTGAGCTGTTATTTTTATTTCAGATTGCTTTGGTCTTGAACAAAGTGGATGGAGCCAATGTGGTAAGAAGGCCTTTAAAAATAGCTACCTTCTAAAACTTTGGCTAGGTCATAACAAAGAAGGAATTATTTAAGAAATTTGTGTTTTATGCTTCATGGTATAAAAATAAATGCTTATTATAGATATCTCAATAAATTAATAATTCTCAACCGGGCATGGTGGCTCATGCCTATAATCTCAGCACTTTGGGAGGCCAAGGCGGGTGGATCACCAGAGGTCAGGAGTTTGAGACCAGCTTGACCAACATGGAGAAACCCTGTCTCTACTAAAAATATAAAATTAGCCGGGAATGGTGGCACATGCCTGTAATCCCAGCTACTTGGGAGGCTGAGGCAGGAGAATCGCTTGAACCCAGGAGGTGGAGATTGTGGTGAGCCGAGATCGTGCCATTGCACTCCAGCCTGGGTAACAAGAGCAAAACTATGTCTCGAAAAAAAAATTAATAATTCTCATTTTAAAATAGCATGCACTTAGCTGGTAGAGCATTCATTTCTCTTGACATACATATTTGAATTTTGTAAAGGAGGAAAAACAATTAATGACTACTCAAAATACTTAAACATTTTTTCGCTTTCCAGGGAAAAAATTGGTAGGAAAGAATGGGAAAGTGTTAGCAGTAATAGTTCTTTGCTTTTCTTCTAATAGTGTTTCTCAAATAAATTTATTCACTGTTGCTTCTTATGATTAAACTAGCTCTGAATGTTGTTGGTTGGGTCTTTTGTCTTCCTTGTTCACTAATAACCTTTTAATGCTACATTCTTCACCTTCCCCTGTAATTGTTTTGTGTACCAAAGGCTCTTAAAGACTCTGACCAAGTAGCACAGAGTGATGGGGAGGCGAGCCCTGCTGCTGAAGAGCAGCTCTTGGGAGAGGTACTAATTTTTTTTCCATATTATATCAGACAAATTTGTGATATTTGTGTATCTCACATTAAAATAAGGAAAATTTTCTTGACTACTTGTGGCAAAATTAGGTTGAAATAAATTATTCTCTTTGAGATATTTAGGGAGGAATCTGTTTACCCGTACTGACAGAAATATCATCTCCAAACACTTTTGTTTCTGGATTATATGGTTTAAAACTAACATTTGATGTGAGATTAACATAATTTGGTCAGATGGCTATCAGGATGTCAAACTGAAAAGAGATTTTCTTCAGAAATCCACACTGCATTGCATGTAAAGTTAATGTTTTTTCTTGGCCAATTATTTTGGGCCAACTATCAGTGGCATAGGCTTCTGAATTAGTACTGAACATGGAGTTGAAGTAAACAATATTTCATTAAACTTACTGTCATGATTTTCAATAAATGTGTTCTTAGTTGATAATTTTTGTAAATAATTAAGAAGAGTCCTTGAACACAGAGTTATATCATTGATTTTTCCATTTAATTTTCTGGGTTTCTTTTTTTAACCACTAATGAAGAAATCTATAGTTACTTTTCTTGCTTTCCAACTTTATTTCATCTTAGAAAATTAATCAACAAGTTCTTGCTTCTCATCTCATCTTTGGCTTTTTCATTGTTCTTTGTGATACCTTGACTATGGAATGTTTTGTATGATTTTTTACTAAGTTATAAAAATGATTCATCAGTAAACTTAGTCTATTACAAGATGATTACAAAAATCATTTTTCATAGAAGTGGATTTCCTAGAGCTTAATGAACAAGGGAATATAGGATATGGATAAAATCTTACTAAAAATTCGAACTAGGCCAGGCATGATAGTTGCTCATGCCTGTAGTCCCAGCACTTTGGGAGGCCAAGGTGGGAGGATTTTTTGAGGCTTAGGAGTTCAAGACTGGCCTGGACAACATAGTGAGACCCCATCTCCAAAAAAAATTAAAAATTAGGCATGGTGGCACATGCCTGTAGTCGTAGCTATTTGGGAGGCTGAGATAGGAGGATCACTTGAGCCCCAGAGTTCGTGGTTGCAGTAAGCTAAGATCGCACCATTGCATTTCAGCCTGGGTGACAGAGCAAGACCCTATCTGATTTAAATAATAATAATAATAATAATAATAAAAGGCTGGGCGTGGTGGCTCACGCCTGTAATCCCAGCACTTCAGGAGGCCGAGGTGGGCGGATCACCTGAGGTTGAGAGTTCAAGACCAACCTGACCAAAACGGAGAAACCCCATCTTAAAAAAAAAAAGAACTAATATTGGCAATATTTAGACAGAATTGTAGGATACATAGAGGAATATACTTTCATGTATGTACAACTAGATTAACTACATATTATCAAATAGAGGACCATTTGGGAATGCACTCATGAATAATAGGTAAGAAAAATATACATTTAATGAATTAATAATAATCAACGTGCAAATTTGGTTCTATGAAAAAATGTGTTTAAAGAGGTAAAATCTTCCCCTTTATCTTAATAGCTATTTGTTTCATAGTAGCTTACACAGTGAAGACACTTAGTACCTAATAAATTGTGCATTTTTTGGCCTTTTATCTATTTCAGAAGTCCACAAATGGTTTCTAGAAAGCAAATTCAAGAAATAGTGAGTTAAAAAAAGAAAAGTATTTTTATGCAAGTTTGTTAGTGAATGTAATTAGATCGCTATCTCTGATTTATTCCTTAATGTGAATAAGTTAAATTCTCAATTTCTTTGAGTTTTTAAATTTCAAAATGCTTCTCTTTAGTTAGGGAAAGGGAATTAAGGTTATAGATATTCTCCTGTAATAGTCAACATTAATAATTAAGCATATTTACAGATGGTGCAGTGCTGTACTCTGCATTAAAATTACCCAGTTCTAAAATGCCACTGACCTTGAATACTAGATGTTTACATTCAGATGTGTAGATAACATAGCACAGAAGATAGATATTTCATCTAATGTAAGAAAGCTGTGTTTTTCTTTAAATCTCTGATATATTTTTGTCTTCTTTTGAATTTTTATGCATGGGAGAGAAAGCATTTAAAATTATTTGCCAGCAAAATGCCTCCATTATATTTCTTCTAAAGAAAACATTGAGTTTATTTTAAATCAGTCTTGCAGGTAGTCTCAGAAATTTCTAACAGAACTGTATATATTTTTATCATACTAACCTGCTGTTCCAGGTATGGCTAATTTGAGTGAACACAAAATGTATACTTGAATTTAAATGTATTCATTAAATAATGTACTTATATTGCTTTTATACTGTGGGTACCAAGTGATTTTTTTTCATTTCTTTTTTTAGTGATTCAGTTCAAACAAAAATACCTGGCTGGGCACAGTGGCTCACACTTGTAATCTCAGCACTTTGGGAGGCTGAGGTGGGCGGATCATGGTCAGAACTTCAAGACCAGCCTGACTAACAGTAGAGATGGGTGAAACCCCATCTCTACTAAAAACACGAAAATTAGCGGGCATGGTGGTGGATGCCTATAATCCGACCTACTCAGGAGAATCACTTGAAATTGGAAGGCAGAGGTTGCATGTAGTGAGCCGAGATCTCACCATTGCACCCCAGCCAACAACAACAAAACAAAAACAAAAAACCCCAAAAACACACAACCACCTTATAATCAAATCCAGTGGACAGGAATTACTAGATACGTACAAGTAGGTTTGTTTTTAAATTTTAAAATAGTATAATTTAAAAATATATTTTGTGTATTTTGGGCCACTCGTTATCTAAGGAAACAAAGATTCTTCAGCTTCATTACTGAGGTACCAGTAATGAATATGTACATGTTAGTTTGTTTAATAGTGTCCTTTTTTTTTTTTTGAGATGAGTCTTGCTCTGTCGCCCAGGCTGTAGTACGGTGGCAAGATCTTGGCTCACTGTAACCTCCATCTCCCAGGTTCGAGTGATTCTCTTGCCTCAGCCTCTCGAGCAGCTGGGATTACAGGCACGCACCGTCATGCCTGGCTAATATTTGTATTTTTAGTAAATACGAGATTTCACCGTGTTGGGCATGGCTGGTCTTGAACTTCTGACCTCAAGTGATCCACCCGCCTCAGCTTCCTAAAGTACTGGGATTACAAACGTGAGCCACTGTGCCTAACCTGTTTAACCAGTTTTCTTCATGACCTTGCATTTTATTTATGATTATATAATGGGAGGTAATATTTAGGGAAGTCATAGATCTTACTGTAAACTTGTATCTGAGAACTTTTCTGGAATAACTTGGTATATCATCTAGTCTGTAGATGAAGAGTCATGTATAAATTTTTTTTGTCAGCAAATCATTCCACAGTTTTATTCTGGCTAAATTGTTGCTTTGTTAATCTCTTTAGCACATTAAAGAGGAAAAAGAAGAATCTGAATTTCTACCCTCATTTGGAGGAACATTTAATATCTCTGTCAGCGGCGGTAAGTACTTGTTGGTTTTGATTTCTAATTTTTTTTTAACCATTGGAAAACAAATAGTTTCTGCATTTATTTAAAATGTTTTAAGTCAGGTGCTGTGGTGCATGCCTATAGTCTCAGCTCCTTGGGAGGTGGAGACAGGAGGATCACTTGGGTCCAGGAATTTGAGGCTATCCTGGACAACATGGTGAAACCCCATCTCAAAAAAAAAAAAAGTGTTATCACAGGTGGTAGAGTGTGAGAAAGAACTCAGTTTTCCTTTAGTATGGTACATGTAATCAGTGCCTTGGGAAGGCTGGTGTGTTCAGACACCTAGGTGATCTTTGATAATCCATTTAAAGCAGTCTGGAAAGTGTATTATTTTATATGTATCTCAGTATATGTCTGTAGATCTCTTCCATAAATACTAATAGCTTGTGTTAGAAATTAATCCACTAGTAATCAGAAATTAGTGTTGTGGTCTCCATTTGTGTACATATATAAAAATTGATGCATGTAGTAGTTTGTTGCTGGTTTTGGTAACAAAAACTCTATTTAACTTGGATGTATTGTTTTCTCGTTGCAGACATTGATGGTTTAATTACTCAGGCTTTGCTGACGGGTAATTTTGAGAGTGCTGTTGACCTTTGTTTACATGATAACCGCATGGCTGATGCCATTATATTGGCCATAGCAGGTGGACAAGAACTCTTGGCTCGAACCCAAAAAAAATACTTCGCAAAATCACAAAGCAAAATTACCAGGGTATGTTATTTTAAAAATAAACAATAACATTTATCTTTCTAATTATGAAAACAATACACTGTTATTATAGATAGCTGAAATGCAGAAGACAGTAAAGAATTTTAAAAACTCATTCATAATTCCTTGACCTGAAAATAGTTGTTGGCAATTTGGCATGATTGTTCTAGTTTTTGTTGTTTTTGTATATATTCATAATTTTAAAGAGTAAAAACAGGCTGCGGGTGGTGACTCATGCTTGTAATCCCAACACGTTGGGAGGTCGAGGCAGGCACATCACCTGAGGTCAGGAGTTTGAGAACAGCTTGGCTAACATGGTGAAATCCTGTTTCTACTAAAAATACAAAAAATTAGCCGGGCATGGTGGTGCACGCCTGTAATCCCAGCTATTCAGGAGGCTGAGGCAGGAGAATCACTTGAACCCAGGAGGCAGAGGTTGCAGTGAGCTGAGATCATGCCATTGCACTCCAGCTTGGGCAATAAGAGCAAAACTCCATCTTAAAAAAAAAAAAAAAAGGCTGGGCTCAGTGGGCATCCCAGCACTTTGGGAGGTCCACGCGGGTGGATCATAAGCTCAGGAGTTCGAGACCAGCCTGGCCAATACAGTGAAACCCTGTCTCTACTTAAAAAAAAAAAAAAACTACAGCTGGACGTGGTGGCAGGAGCCTGTAGTCGCAGCTACTTGGGAGGCTAAGGCAGGAGAATCGCTTGAACCCGGGAGGCGGAGGTTGCAGTGAGCCAAGATCATGCCATTGCACTCCAGCCTGGGTGACAACAGAGCAAGACTGTCTCAAAAAAAAAAAAAAAAAGCTGCGTGCAGTGGCTCATGCCTGTAATTCCAGCACTTTGGGAGGCTAGGGCAGGTAGATCACAAGGGCAGGAGTTTGAGACCAGCCTGGCCAAAATGGTGAAACCCTTTCTCTAGTAAAAATAGAAAAATTAGCCAGATGTGGTGGCAAGCGCCTGTAATCCCAGCTACTTGGAGACTGAGGCAGAAGAATTGCTTGAACCCAGGAGGTGGAGGTTGCAGTGAGCCGAGATTGCGCAACTGTACTGCAGCCTGGGTGACAGAGCAAGACTCTGTCTCAGGGGAAAAAAAAAAGGATTAAAAATATTTTGGTTATTTCAGAAAAGCTTTACATAGAAAATTTTAATGATAAAAATTTCAGCACACCCTAATTCTGTCAATACATTGTTGCATATCTTTCTATACATCTTATCTGTGTATTTGTAGAACTTTTTTTAAACAGATTCAGGATCATACTTGTGTATATATATGTGTGTAGTTTTGTTTATAGATACTGTCACTTACATTGTAAGTAGTTTTTTACATCATTAAAGATTTTTATTAAAAATTTTTTTTTCCTTTTTTTTTTTTTGGAAAGAAAAAGAGAGGAAAGAAAGTGAGAGTGAAAGAAAGAAAAGAAAAGAATGTAAGAGAGAGAAAGAGGAAGAGAAAGAGGGAGAGAGAATGAGATTCTTGTTCTATTGCCCAGGCTAGAATGCAGTCTAAAAATGGGTATTAAAAACCTCTTTTATGCCAATAATTGTACTTAAAATGGAGACAGGAAGGAATAAGAGATGAAAATAACAAACAAGCAGCCAACCAATATTTTATTTAAACCTGTGAAATGCTATGCAATTGCTGAGGAGTGATTTACTTCCAATTATGTGGTCACTTTTAAAATAGGTGTAATGCGATACTGAGAAAAATGTATGTTTTGTGGATTTGGGGT
>CAUYLG010011878.1:0-22459 GCA_963573385.1 Cacajao melanocephalus | reverse complement strand
GCTGGTTCCTTCCCATCTTCGTGGATTTATCTACCTTTGGTCTTTGAAGTTGGTGACTTTTGGGTGGGGTTTCGGAATGGATATCCTTTCTGTTGATGTAGAAGCTATTTCTTTCTGTTTGTTAGTTTTCCTTCTAATAGTCAATCTCCTCTGCTAATAATCTGGAATTTGCAGGAGGTCCACTCCAGATGCTGCTTGCCTGGGTATCACCTGCCGGGGCTGCAGAAGAGCAAAGATTGCTACCTGTTTCTTCCTCTGGTAGCTTCATTCCAAAACAGTACCTGCCAGATGTCAGCCAGAGCTCTCCTGTATGATGTGTCTCCTGGTTAGGATACACAGGAGGGTCAGGGAGCCTCTTAGGCCGGCAACCTGTCCCTTAACAGAGCTCAAGTCCTGTGCTAGGGGATCCGTTGCTCCCTTCAGGGCTGAGGGTTAGGGATATTTAAGTCTGCTGAAGTGGATCCCACAACCGCCCCTCTTCCCACTTGATCTGTCCCAGGAAGGGGGCTTTGTAGGTCCCTGACAGGCTGCTGCCCTTTTTTTCTGAGATGCCCTGCCCAGCAGGAAGGGAATCTACTTGACAGTCTGCCTGCAGTGGCATCACTGAGCTGCCATGGTTGGCTCCACCCAGCTGCTGTGTAAACTTCTCAGAGGACTTGTTTACACAGGCAATATTAAAACCACCTACTGGAGCCTCAGCACTGGCAGGCTCACCACTCCAAGCTTGAACATCCCAGGTCAAGCTTAGGCTGCTGTGCTGGCTGCGAGAATTTCAAGTCAGTAGATTTTAGCTTGGCGTTGTAGGTGCTGGAGGGAGTCTCCTGGTCTGTGGGTTGTGTATACTATGGGAAAATTGCAGTATCTGAGCTGGAATGCCAGAGTGTTGGGAAAAGTCCCTAATCGCTTCCCTTGGCTGGGAGAGTGAGTTCTCTGGCCCCTTGCGCCTCCTGGGTGAGGCAATGCACCACCCTGTTTCAGCTTGCCCACCCTGGGCTATTCCCACTGTCTAACCAGTCCCAGTGAGATGAACCTGGTACCTCAGTTGGAAGTGCGGAGATCACTTGTCTTCTGGTGCAGTCTCACTGGGAACTGCAGACTGGAGCTGTTCCTATTTGGCCAACTTGGTAGAAGTCCCTTTTTCTTTTTAAAGTGTGTCTTCCTCTGGGCAGATCAGTCACATGCTGTGTTACATAGTTTAATAAGAATGTAGGCTGAATTATGGTCTCCACTCCCTTCTTGGCTAAGGGCTCTGGGCAGTCAGTACTCTCCTCAGCCATTCATTGTGGTCCTGTGGATGGAAGAGGAGTATTTCAGTTTAGAATGATGGAAGAGTTAATGGGAGAACTTTTTTTTTAAAGTTAACATTTTTTACTCAAAGTTTTCAACACTGTATCAATTAAAGCTCTTTAGTTGTAAGTAACAGAAAATGACTTTGACTGATGTAGGCAATATTTAGTTTTATAAATACCCTGCCAGAATAGCATAAGGTAGTTCACAATATTAAAGGAAAATCTGAAGAACCAGCCTTTGAAAAAAATATGAATCAGGCAGGGTGATATGGTTTGGTGGTGTCCCCACCCAAATCTCATCTTGAGCTATAGCTCCCATAATTCCCATATATCATGGCAGGTTCCCAGAGGGAGGTAATTGAATCACAGGGGCAGGTCTTTCCCACGCTGTTCTCATGGTAATGAATAAGTCTCACAAGATCTGGTGGTTTTATAAAGGAGTTCCCTTGCACATGTTCTCTTCCCTGCCGCCATGTAAGATGTGACTTTTCTCCTCATTTGCCTTCCACCATGATTGTGAAGCAGCCAGTGGAACTATGAGTCAATTAAACCTCTTTCCTTTATAAATTACCCAGTCTCAGGTATGTCTTTATTAGCAGTGTGAGAATAGACTAATACATAGGACATCTTCACAGATCAAAGTAGACTAATAGAGGGTCTCTTTTGAACTGGAGAAGTGGTCCTCACTTCTTACTGGACTTCATGATAATGTGGGCAACTTCTGAAAGCCCAGATGCTCAAGCCACTCCCACACCAATTAAATCAGGATCCCTTAGGCAGACACAGGCAGCAGTAGTTTTTAATCTCCTCAGGTGAAACATGCTTCATAATATTTCCTTTGGGATGATGAATGCCAGCTGATGTTAGTCTTTGTCATTATAATTAAGACTTAAATTCTGAGTTTGTTGGAGGAGACTCTTGTCCAAGTTTGGACTTCTTATCTATCACTCCTTAGCTGGGAAAGGAGAGGTATCCTAAACTACAGTCTACCACACTGTATGTTAAAAGAGTAAAAATGAGCCCTGTAGCAAATCAAAGGGTCATAGAGCCTGAGTGTACAAAACAAACTGATATTTCCCTGCAACTACTTTTGAAGCTTACTAATATACTGAACAAGAAAGAAGAATAATTGGAAAATTGTTTCATTGAGGATGATTTTGTATTAATATTTTTTCCTCTCTTCTGTGATTATTATGGGAAAATATTTGTTTATTTAGTGTGATCATTGTTATAGTAAACATTTAAATCATGTTTTGGAAATAATGCATGGATTAGAGTGTGATAACAGTTTGGATGTGTGTTCCTGCCCAAGTCCCATATTGAAATGTAATCCTCAATGTTGGAGGTGGGACCTGGTGGGAGGTGAATGGATCATGGGGGTGAATTTCTCACACTATCCCCTGTGATACTGTCTTGATGATGGGGAATGATGCTCCAGAGATCTGGTCCTTTAACAGTGTGTAGCACCTCCCCCCTTTTCCTTTTTCTCCTGCTCTGGCCATTGTAACTTGCGTGTTCCTCCTCCATTTTCCACCATGAAAGTTTCCTGAGGCCTCCCCAGAATGCGAGCATCATGCTTCGTGTACAGTCTACAGAACCGTGAGCCAATTAAACCTCTTTTCTTTGTAAATTACCTAGTCTCAGGTATTTATAGCACTGTGAGAACAGATGTTAAACAGGATTTGAACCTCTGAAACTTGACCTTATCCTATAGTTTTTTATAAAAGTTTCTCTATGATCTGAAAAGTAATTTGTGTACTATGCAACTGAGAAAACACAGGCACAGGCGAAGTGACAATTCACATCTGATTTGAAAAGGAAAACCTCGCAGATAATTTATGTAGTTTTCATGTCTCTATTCTAGTTTCCCCAAATTCTTCCCAATTTAATTCCTTTATTGTAGAAACCTATGAAACCTAATAGTCAAAAATCATTGAAAGTGAGACAAAAAAAAAAGAGCTTTTGATGCTTCTCTTCAGGGTTCCATTTGAAGTCTTTCTCCTCATTATTTATAAAGTTTCACAAGCATTTGGAGATTCTAACTTGCAGTTGCCCAGCAGGACTCTTTAACCCTTCTCTACTCTCTCCTAGTTCACACCAGTTTTATGTTAAAAGGCTAAATTAAATAAACTATGTAGCAGATAGGGGAAAGGAGGTCACTAATTTACTGTATCGTTAACCACAAAATAAGCTGCAAATACAAAGCTGTCTAGCTGAAAGTGAGTGTCTCCAGAATCCCTGCTTTGAGAGGGAAAAAAAGGCAGAATGTGAGGGATTCTCCAACAAAAAGGCTTTTTAAGCAGGAGGACAAAGGGAGCTCGGGAAGCATTAGGCCTCAGAGAACAGTTATTCATCATGAAGGGTTCTGGCTAGGAGAACAAAGGAAAAAGACCCAGGCAGGCTTAAGAATTCCTTATGCCTCAGGCTGGCTTGCTAGAGCAGTTCACCCTAATTTCGTGTGAATTTTAGACCTCTTCAACAGTGGACACTGTTTTAACTGTCATTAGTCACCTAGTTAGAAATCACAAGTCTTTTTAAAACTCTTGCAATTGGTAACAATCTTTAGGGCAGGAGTAACTATACAATTGAAGTAACAGATTCACTTTTTCAGACATGTGATGTGTTTTATACTTCTGGGTTTTACTTCTTTACAGAATGATAGAGAAATGTGATGTTATGGTGCATAACTGTGTAATGTGATAAATATATGGCCAACTTATGGATAAAATGAAGCAAAATCCCTTATACTTAAAAAAATGAATCATTATTGGTAAGGAAAAATAACCTTCAAATTACAGGCAGGCAAAAATGAAGGAAAAGAGGTATAACATCAAGCCATAAACCTTAAAAATGGCAGACGAGGAAAGGTAAAGAAGATGGTGAAGCAGAACCTATCCCCTAACCCTTGAGAACCGCTTTTCTTATGGAATAAAGCATTCATAATGAAACTTAAAAAAGTTTACTAATGACCCAATTTGGAAAGAAGTAGCCTTTTAAGGTGAGTAGGCGGACTGGTGAAAAACTCTTGAAAGTAAAAATCCAAAAAACTCAAAAGGTAGACATCCTTTTCTACCACTGAAAAAATAATCGTTAATAGTGCTGAAAGGTCTTAAAGACCTTTCAGAATCTTGGAGAATGAGCTGAAGCCCATGTGACTGAGATAATACCCTCACTATGTGAATGGGCCTGGGTGTGAGTATTTAAAATAAAGCAAAATCCCTTATATGTAAAAAATGAATCATAATTGCTAAGGAACAATAACCTCCAAATTACAAGCAGGCAGAAATCAAGGAAAATAGGTAAAACATCAAGCCGTAAATCTTAGGGCATCTCAGATGAATGAAACAAGTTGAGAATCCCAGCAAATGCTAAATGCCCTCTCAACTAAATGCCACCTCATCTCCGTGCCTCCAGGCTTCGGCAAAATAGACACGAAGTAGTGTTACTGACGTGTGCAAAAAGGGGGGTCATAGAAAAAAAACAATGAAGAAAGGATACAGGAGAACTCACTCATATTGCTGTTGAAGAAAGTAGGCATTCTGAATAAAGATGCCAATGTTAAGTCTCAGCAGGATGAAAAGAAAGGCATGGAGACTAGATCAGTTATATTTTGTTGGAAAACAAACTACCATGATTCAGTGGTTTAAAATAACAAGTGTTTATTTAATTCACAGTTCTGTAGGTTTGCAATTGGCCTGTGCTCAGCTAGGCAGTTCTGGTTTCACGTGGCCTAGTCACAAGTCTGCAGTCAGCTGCCAGATCCTTTGGAGGCTGACTTTCTGGGACTGCTCATTAACTCCTTGTGGTCTCTTATCTCCTAGCAGTCTAGCCCAAGATTGTTCACATTAGGGGTGGACAGAGTTCAAGAGAGGAGGAAGAAGTGTACAGAGTTTCTTTTTTCTTTCTAGCTTTTTTGAAGGATGACTGACAAATAACAATTGTATGTATTTGAAGCATTCAGTGTGAGATTTTGATACACGTGTTTTGAAATGATTAGCACAATATAACTAATTAACATATTACCTAATATGGTAGTTACCATTTTGTGTGTGTGGGGTGAGAACAAAGATCTCTCTTAGCCAACTTTTAGTATATATTAACTATGGTTGTCATGATGTACATCAGGTCTCCGGAACTTACTCATCCTATAACTGGAAGTTAGTACCCTTTGACCAACATCTTCCCATAGTCGCTGTTCTGGTAACCACTGTTCCACTCTCTGTTTCTGCAAGTTCAAATTTTTTAGAATCACATATAAGTGAGATTACGCAGCATTTGCCTTTTTGTTCCTAGCTTATTTCATTTAAGGTAATGTCTTTCAGGTCCACCTAAGTTTTTGAAAATGGCAGGATTTTCCTTTTCTTTCTTTTTTAGGCTGAATAATACTCCATTGTATATATACACTACATTTTCTTTATCCACTTGTTCATTAGCAGGCACTTAGGTTGTTTACATATTTTGGCTATTGTGACTAATGCTGCAGGAAACATGGAAGTGTATATATGTCTGACATACTAATTTCATTTCCTTTGGAAGGAATGTACCCAATATAGGTTTGCTGGATTACATAGTAGTTCCATTTTTGATCTTTTGAGGAACCCCCATGCTGTTTTCCACAGTGGTTGTACCAGTTCACATTCTCACCAACAAGGTACATGGGTTCCTTTCCTTCACATCCTCACCAACTTTTGCTATCTCCTGTTTTTTTTTTTCTATAATAGGTATTCTAAAAAGTGCAAGTTGATATCTCTTTGTAGTTTTGATTCACTTTCCCCTTATAATTAGTGATGTTTGTCATGGTTTCACATCCTGGTTGCTCATTTGTATGTCTTCTTTTGACAGATGTCAAATTTGAACGTCACAGACAGTTCAAGTCCTTTGTCCATTTGAAAAATTGTTTTTTTTTTTCTTTTTGTTTTTTTTGCTATTGAGTTGTATGAGTTCTTTGTATATTTCCATTTTATCCCCTTATATAAGTGGGTTGAAATGTTTTTTTCCCATTTTGTAGAGGCCTTTTCACTTTGCTGATTATTTCCTTTGCTGTGCAGGAACTTTTGTTTGATGTGCAGGCATGTGTGACATAATGATGTTTTGATCAATGATGATCATATATAGGATAGTGGTTCCATAAGATTATAATGGAGCTGGCCTATACAGGTCTGCCATTTTTAATCATTTATACAATGTTTTCACTGTAGCTTATCTATGTTTAGATAGGCTTAGGTACATAAATACCATTGTGTTACAGTTGCCTACAGTATTCAGTATAGTAACGTGCTACACAGGTTTATGGTCTAGAAGCAATAGGTTCTACTATCTAGCCTAGGTTCATAGAGCCTATACCATCTAGGTTTATGTAAGTATACTTTATGATGTTTGTACAATGAAAAATCACCTAAAAATGCAAACCCCATCTTTAAGCTACACATGGCTGTAGTCTCACTTGCTTATTTTTGCTTTTGCTGCCTGTGCTTTTAGTCTCCTATCCAAAAAATTATTGCCAAGACCAATGTTAAGGATCTTTTCCCCTGTTTTCTTTCTGGTATTTTATGGTTTCAGGTCTTAGATTTAAGTCTTTAATCTATTTTGAGTTGATTTTTGTGTATGGCGTAAGATAAGGGTTCAGTTTCATTCTTTTGCATGTATCCAGTATCCAGTTTTCCCAGTCTTACTTATTGAAGCGGTTATTCTTACCCCATTGTGCATTTTTGGTACCTTTGTTGAAGGTTGGTTGAATGTAGATGCATAGGTTTATTGTGTTGATATCTATATGCCTGTCTTTACGGACTAGTTCTAGTAGGTAAAGGCTTTCTCCTGCTGGATCCCTGCATTCATGGGACTGCCTCTGTGACCACAGTCAGTTGGGTCTGGAGCCAAATCATGTAGTTGTAGCTGGCCATAGATGAGTCAGAAGTTGGAAGACTTGTTATTGGACATGGTTGCCACTGGATTCCAGGGAATTAGGACTGCCTTTGGGACCATAGTAGAGTCAGGGTGGAGCGAGGTCACATGGCTGCTTCAGGGTCTTCAATCAAAACCTAAGTCAGCAGGCCCAGTACTGGGGGTTTGGACAGGTATGTGTCCCATAGATTCTCTGGGCAGGAAGGGCTGCCCCTGAACTGCTGCAGACTAGGGCTGGAATAGAGTCTCAGGGACGCTTCAAGGTCCACTCTCAACTAATAGACTGACATCCGAGTCCACGGCTAAGTGGAGGTAGGTGAGTATGCTACCAGGGACACAGATGGGCATTGCTGGGTGTCCCGAGGTGGGCAGGAGTGGGAGTAGGATGAGATGGGCCACAGGGCCACTTCAGGATCCATAGTGGGACTGAGGTTACCAGGCCTGTACCCAGGGGCTCTCATCAGGACCCTGTCCAGGAGGGAATGACTCTGGATTGGTGGTAGGACAGAGCTGGAGCTGGGTCACAAGGCTGTTTCAGGATTCACAGTTGGGTCCATGGCTGAAAGATGTGCACAGGGTTTCTTGAGGGTAGCGTTTGAACAAATACATCCTATTTCTTTGGCTAAAAAAGCCACGAAGCTTAAATGAAGTTAAGAGATAGGAAATAGATTTTATCTCTTCTTGGGAGAAGCTGCAGTCACATTGATCATAGCATTGATAGAGGAAGAATGTCCAAACACACTATCACAAAACTTGAAAAAATAAGAGAGACATCACAATCAAAGGGCAAATAACCCAATCTATAAGAAAACTCAAGAAACAAAATTCCCAAAGATACAAATATAAATTCTGTAAAAACAAAAAAGAACTGTCTGTTAGACAGTAGAATTAGAAGGAAAGTAAGATTGAAGAACAAGAGAAATAACGTGAGTACAACAACAGCAAACTCTATTACAGATTTGACAAGCTAGAAACACAAAAATAGAGTAAATGGCTTAAATGCAGTTATTGACACAGGAAAGTTGGTCATTACAAAAGGTGAAAAAAAGCAACATAGCAAAGCAAGTCTAGAAACAGTTATAAAGAACAGACAAGAAGAAATATAAGGATAATTGGTATTCTTGAAGTAGGCAAAATAGCAAATGAATGAGAAAAAGTAGGTACATTATAAAGGAAAATTTCCCTGATAATAGCTGCTTTCAGTCTTCTCCACAGTAGTGTCAGAAGATAATGGAAGAATGTCTAACAATTTCTAAAGGAAAACTGATCAAAGAGTGTCTTTTATGTTCAGCTAAATATTTATTTTGGAATTAATAAGGCAACAGAAAGCCATTTTCAAACATGGAAGAACTCAGGGTATATAGAAGTCCCGAATTATTCTAGAATAAATGCATAAACTGAAATTCAACTAATCAAGAGATAAATCTAAATAATGAACTCAGAAATGTGGAAGTTGCAGTAGAATGATTGGTCCTGACTGTTGAATCCATTTAAATGTAGACCATATATAACTGGGAAAAGTTTTAATAAACAAAAGACAAAAAAAATCTTATAAATCTTGATGAAATAATAAAAATAGGCCAGGTACACTGGCTCATACCTGTAATCCCAGCACTTTGGGAGGCTGAGGCGGGTGGGTCACCTGAGGTCAGGAGTTTGAGACCCGTCTGGCCATGGTGAAATCTCATCTCTACTAAAAATACAAAAATTAGTGGGCATGGTGGCGGGTACCTGTAATCTCAGCTACTTGGGAGGCTGAGGCAGGAGAATTGCTGGAACCTCGGAGGTGGAGGTTGCAGTGAGCTGAGATCATGCCACTGTACTCCAGCCCAGGCTGACAACAGCAAGACTCCGTCTAAAAAATAAATAAATAAAATAAAGTAAAAAAGTAAAAAAATATATAACAAGTCAGTGCTTACCTTTACATCTTTTTTCTTATTAACAAGCTCTCAGTAATACTGTCTAAAAAGAAACATCCAAAGTAAGTCCAAAATACTGGTATTTTTTAACAGCTTTCTTCCTGATTTATAGAGATCTTTGGTAAAATCTCACTGTTACTGTTTTATCTTCTCACTATCAAGTTATTTAGCTAGCTGTTTTTTTGTTGGAATAGGATGTATGTCATAAATCCTTGAGAGACAACTAGAATAAAGTTTCACAAATTGTTGATTATTGCTGAGTGGTAGCATTTCTTCTTTTTAAATAATTTCTTGAATTACCTGAATTTATTTTTGTAATGAGCACACATTGATTTTATAAGAAGTCAATACTGTCACAATTTTTGGAAAAATTAATGATATGCTTATTTTCTTCGTATCAGATATGATGAGCAAACATAATGATAGAACTAATTTAAGAAAAACTAGGCTCTTAATCCTTTTGTCCTGACACTGTTGCAGAGCATTCTTTTAAAGTACAGAATGTGGCCATTGCTGGAGCATACAATATGGGTATCCTTTTTTTGAAAATATAATTTAGATATAGTACACTGGACAAATCTTAAGTTGTATAGCTTGATTAATATTTATGTATGTATTGTATTCATCTCAAAACATGAAGTTTCTTATTGTATGGATAATCTGCATAAATATCCCTTTTTTAATTGGAGGCACAATGAAGCTGTACTGGTTAGATCACCATAGGACCAAGATAGGAGAAAAGAAGATCTAAAATTGAGGAAGATTTTATAGTCCAAAGTTATGCAGGAAATTGAAGGGAGTTTAATGGTCACCAAACCATTAGGATTGAGACACTGTATAATAAGATTTAAGAGGAGAAAATAAGGCAGTTAAGTATTCCAGAACCACAAGTACCTGCTGTTGTGCTTTGTCTCTGAAAATAAATGAGGTTATTCCAGGCTACCTGACTTACATATTTTTATTAATGTTATATAATGTCCTATGACATTAGAGACAGTTTTTGTTTTTAGTGAATGTAGGTTAAGATACACGGTTGAGATTCTGATGTATCAGTCAGGGCTCAATTGGAAAAGTAGACCATTAGGAGGTATATATGCATATATTAAGGGATTGGGGTTTGCTATAGAGATTTGACCCTTCAGAATTGTTAGAGCCAGTTAAGAAATTTCTATAAGGTCTTTGTCTTCCTGTCTAACCCTGAAGCATAAAGTCCGGAAGGCAGGCAGTGGTGAGGAAATATGGATATAAAGAAAGGTTGATGAAGAGCAAGCTAAAACGTGTAAACATGAGCTAGAGTCCATGAAGATGGATTGAAACCTGAGTTCTTGTCTCCAGCTTCAGTAGTATGGGGGTCCTGCAGAAGCTGGGGCCCTAAACTCACATACCTGGCTCTGGAAGTAAAGAAGCTAATGGAGGATTCAGAGAAAGGCACAGAAGTTGCAGGCTCAGCTGCTGCCTCACATCTACAAGGTGAATCAGGTAATAAGCAAAGATGTAGAAGAGCTACGAAATGGCTGCTCTTTACTTGGGCCATCCCATCTGTCACAGAAAATATATGGAATGGAAAACTCTGGGAAATATAGCTTAGCTAAGTTGACATAATATAAAACCACCACATGATATAAATTGCTGTTTATGGCAGGTAGAGAAGTTACACTTAAAGAGTTAATCTTTTTAAATCACCTACCTAAGGCATTAAATTCATTGAGGTACTGCTTTCTGTTTTTGAAATAAATGATGCACCTAAAGCTATATTTTCATTGCATAATTATTTTGAGTTACTGGATTTTGAGCTGCCCTGGGAAGTTTCTGTATTGTGTAAAAAATTACCGTGTGAATGAGGTCATGATTGTACTGCTCTTCTGTATCAGTTAACATTGTGTGTACAAAATGTAGACCGCATGCTTGACTTTCTAATATCTCAAAGGAATAAAAACACGAATACATAATCTTTTAAATGTATGAAAATTGTGGCTAGATAATGTGATATAAAGATGAACGGAAAGAATGATGGATGGCAGTTCTGCTTTTTCTTTTGTGCTTGATAATCTTAGGTTTCAGGGAAACCCAGACTCAGATAGTTCTTTCAGTTGCTCATGTTTCTTGTCATTAAAATAAGAATCACCCTTGAAGACATAAAATGTCCACTCTTATCAATAGCTCAACATATAAGGGAAATAGAATGCTACCATTTATTGCATTGCTGCTTTTCAATAATTTTTTTGTCATTTATCCAACAGATAACAGGATAGTGTCCCCTTATATTCTCCTAGCTGATTCCCTACATCTCCTCCCCGATTTCTTTCTATGACAATTTTGTTCCAGCTGAGCCTCATCTGTTCTGAATAATGTCAACCTTTACTTCTGAAAGGCTTTGGTAAGGCTTGTTTGGTTTTCTATATGAGAAAATGACTATCAATGGCCTGAAAAGTTTAGGAGTGATTAGTTTATGAAGTACCTATTCCAGATAGCAGGTTTCTGTCACAATGGTGAAATCAGTCAGCTGTCTTAAAACCCATTTTAAAAGCAGAGATTAGTATTAAATAATAATGAATACTCAATTAAGTTTTAAGAAAAGTGGAGCATTTCTGTGTGGTGAAGAAGCACCATGTTGTCACCTATAAATAGATTGTCAGCTTTGAATTCAAGCCCCTACTTCTTTTTTTTTCTTTTCTTTTTTGAGACAGTCTCTCTGTTGCCAGGTGCCAGGCTGGAGTGCAGTGGCGCAATCTCGACTCACTGCAACCTCTGCCTCCCAGGTTCAAGCAATTCTCCTGCCTCAGCCTCCCGAGTAGCTGGGACTACAGGTGCGTGCCACCATGCCCAGCTAATTTTTGTATTTTTTAGTAGAGACGGGGTTTCACCATGTAGGCCAGGATGATCTGGATCTCCTGACCTTGTGATCTGCCCGCCTCAGCCTCCCAAAGTTCTGGGATTACAGGCGTGAGCCACCGCACCCTGCCTAAGACTCTACTTCTTGATGGGCATTTTGGCAATTATATTTACCATTCCAGTCACTAGATTTTATTTGTATAATTATCCCATCACTATTCCACAAAGAATTTTAGGTGGTCCATAAAAATACAGTCATTTACAAAGATACAGTAAGTAATGGAGAGAATGAGCACTAGAAGAAGAACATAGCACAATAATGGGGGGAAGGATGAGATTAGCACATAGAAATGTACATGGTGGAATTCCATACTAGTGCTAAAGTTGTTACTGCAAACAAAAAGCCAACATGACAAGTTACATCTTTGTATGGTCTGTAAAGAAGGATATCCAATTTATAGCAGTATCCCAGATGTGGAAGAGTTACTATAGAATGTTCAATTTATAGATACATGTGGAAGTAATACGTATGACACCTTGTTTGAGTATCTAGGGGTTATTTAACCTCTTACCTGACAGCTAAGTTCACAGCTGGATAGGATATATATATGCTTTTTCAACTCCTAAGTCTGATGGGTTTTGTTCTTTACTTAGCTATTCCAGTATACTCACTCATGTAAGGTGCTGCTGTGCCCAAACCAATGCTCTGCATTTGATCAACTCTGAGGTAGTTACAAAATGGAAGGCTGACAGGGAATGGGTGGGACACTGAATGATAAATGGAATTATGGTTATATTTTTGCTTAAAATTCTCATTTTTTAGTAGACTTTATATTTGATTCAGAGTAATGTGTTATTGCTGGTTGAAGAGGGGTAAGGCATGTAATTGAACAAAAACTTAGTCAACTTTCTCACCATGTCAAGGAACATTTGACTGTTCAAGTCAAGAGACCATGTTTGAGGCATAGCTTCCCCTTCAGGTATAATACAATATAATTCAGTCATAAAGTTCCCATTTGGGGAGAAATGTGCTAACTTTTGTGGGTTGGTGTGGTCAGAAGTTGCCCAGAGAACTTTCTATAAGATTTACATGATATTTTTACTTACATTCTATTGGTGCAACCTTAGTAACATATTTTACTAAAGGGAAATAAATAATGGTTATTTGGGAACTACTAGTAGCCTCTGCCACAAGGGATAAAGTCAAGAGTTTGGTTTTAGTTTTGTTAAGTTTGATCTAAACAGAGAGGGAAAGAGGTGATTGACTATTCAATAAGGGAAAATATGGGGCTAGAAATTAGAGTCATCATATTTAGATCTCACTTAAAACAATGAGATTGAATGAGGTTAATTAGAGAATTGTTTTATAGATAGTAGAGAATACCCAAAACTGTTGAGATGTGGGGCACTCTAGTAGTTGAGATTGAGAAGAATAGAATCCATACCATGAGAATAAAGAGAATTGGTAAGTGTGGTGTACAAGAAAAACTGTGGGAAGTGGTATTCTAGAAGTCATATGAGCAAGGTCTTTCAAGAAAGAAAATATGGTCAGTAGTGTCAGCCCTTGCCAAGAGGTGGGTTGTGGTGGAAACAAATAATTGAACATTGGATTTAATGAGGTAGAGGTCACTGGTGATCAAGAAAAGAGTGATTTCAGTGAAAGAAATGGGACAATAACACGATGACAGTGAGTTAAGGAGAGGTAAAGATGAGATGGCAGGTATAGAAATTTTTCTTGATGGGACAATAACGTGATTACAGTGAGTAAGGAAAGGTAAAGATGAAGATATAGCAGGTATAGAAATTTTCTTTTCAGGCTGAGCATAGTGGCTCATGCTTGTAATCCCAGCACTTTGGGAGGCCGAGGCAGGCAGATTGCTTGAGTTCAGGAGTGTTGAGGCCAGCCTGAATAACATGGCAAAACCCTGTCTCTACCAAAAATACAGAAAAATTAGCTAGGCATGTTCACGTTCACTTGTGGTCCCAGCCACTCAGGAGGCTCAGGTGGGAGGATTAATGAGCCTGGGATGTGGAGGTTGCAGTGAGCTGAGAATGCGACACTGTACTCCAACCCGGGTTACAGACTGAGAGCCTATCTCAGAAAAAGTAAAAGAAAAAAATGATTTTTTGAGAAAAGTTTCTATAAATGAGACTAAAAATGGGATGATTAAGGGAAAGTATCATTAAGATGAGAGATTATACACCAGGTTTGTATGATGACTGATGTGATATAGGTGAATGGAGCAACTTGAGGATATGGGAAAAGACTTGGTAATTGTGGATATTATCTCCTTGAAAAAGTAACTGAGTATTTCATCCAGTGTACTACTGGAGGGGCCCTCCTCAAATAAGAAAAGGGAAGAAGAGAAAATTTATCAACTGTAGGGAAGTAAAACGTGTAGGCTGTAGGTTACATATAATGATGGTAATATGATAATTCCATATTAGTTGCGTCAATGTTTTCAGTGAAATTGGAAACAAGATCATCTGCTGAGAAGGAATTGAGGAGGAGAGTTTGGAGGTTTGTGGAGAGTGGAGAATACATGAAATGGTTGTCTTGAAGAGTAGAATACTGAATTTAAAACAAATACATAGTGGGTTGCTGGCATACATGAACTAAAATGGAATTTATGCTATTCTGGTATGCTTTTCTATAATCATGCTCAGTTTGTTAGATATACATGTAGAATTGGAGTAAATTTGCTTTTAGCCAGAATTAGGATTTTTTTCCAGACAAATAAGATAGAAGGAAAGGTATAAAGTGAAAAAGGAATTTTATGAAGGGTGAACTGTTGTGATATTTCATGAAGTCTAAACTGGGTAAGAAGGGAAAGAATAGGAGATCAGGGGAATTATGGGCAGTAAAAAGTGGTGTGGTACACATAATATACCCTCCCAAAGATATCCAAGTCCTAATCTCCAGTACTGTGAATATGTTATATTATGTGGCAAAAGCACCTTGCAGGTCTGATTAAGGTTACAGACTTTGGAATGGGGAGATTTTCCTGAATTACCTGAGTGGGTACAGTCTAATCATCTGAGCCTTTAGAAGTGGAGAACCTTCTCTGGATGGAAGCTGAGGAGGGATGAGGCAGAAGGGAGGTCAGAGAGATTTGAAGCATACAAGGGCTTGACCTGTAATTGCTGGGTTTGAAATTAGAAAGTAGACCATAAGCCAATGAATATGGGTGGATTTCAGAAGCTGAGACAACCTCTGATAACAGCCAGCAGGAAATTGAGACCCAAGTCTTAGAACTACATTTTGAATTCTTGGAATTGAATTTTGCCAGCAACCTAAATGAGCTTGGAGGTGGAATCATCACCACAGCCTTTAGGAAAGCAAGTACCTTGACTTGGGTCTTGTGAGACTCTAAGAAGAGAACCAGTTGAGCTATACTGTCTGAATTTCTGCCCTACAGAAACTGTAAGATAACAAATGGATGTTATTTTAAGTACAAAAGTTTGCGGTAATTTGTTATAGCAGCCATAGGAAGCTAATACAAATAAGAATTGTCATAGGATTGGAAGTACCATTGGGGGTAAAGGTGGATGTGAGGGTACTACGAGGTCAGGAGTACCCTCACAGGAGCTTGGCCAACATAGTGAAATCCTGTTTCTACAAAAATTCAAAATTTAGCCAGGCATGGTGGTGGGTGCCTGTAATCCCAGCCACCTGGGAGACTGAGGCAGAACAATCACTTGAACCCTGGAGGTGGAGGTTGCAGTGAGCCGAGATCACACTACAGCACTCTAGATTAGGCAACAGAGCAACACTGTCTAAAAACAAAACAAAACACACAAAACACACTGGAAAGTTAGTAAGTTTTGGTAAGAAAGTGGAATGCTAGAAATAGAAAGTTTGGGGGTGGTGGTACGTTTGTTAATGAAAAATGTTAGCTGAGATGGGGTAGAATATTTGAGTGCTGGAAGCGAATAGTTGAAATGGATCTTATATGGATGATGACAAGCAGAGTAAGATAGTAATCTAGGTGCTAAAATTGTCACAAATGAGCATTAGTGACCAGGAGTAATTATAGGAGCACAGTAAAGGAGACTAGTAGTATGTGCGAGTGTTTGTGGGGTGCAGCGTTGATGAGATGCTCTGCAAGGAACCCCAAACTTTTATGAATAAAATGTCAGTAACTGGGAAGAAAGCAACAAGGAGTACACTTCCAGGAGGACACATCTGGGTGGCTTAGCATGGAAGTACGGGAGGAAGGAAAAGAGTCACAATTTGGGGTCAGGCTAAAGGGCAAATAAGGTTTTCATATAGTTTTTAGTTATTAGTGTGAGGTGAAGCTTAGAGAAGAGATTTAGAATACAGTGTAGCCCAGTGGTAGTTTGAAAGGAAGGGAAGGGCAGAAATTGGGTCAGTTTAGAGAGTGTGCAGATAGGATTGTGAATGAAGGATGATCTGGAAGATTTGGACTTCTTGTCATGACTGAATCAAATAAAGAAATAAGACTTAGCCGGGTGCAGTGGCTCACGCCTGTAATCCCAGCACTTTGGGAGGCCAAGGGGAGTGGATCACGAGGTCAAGAGATCGAGACCATCCTGGTCAACATGGTGAAACCCCGTCTCTACTAAAAATACAAAAGTTAGCTGGGTGTGGTGGCATGCCTGTAGTCCCAGCTACTCTGGAGGCTGAGGCAGGAGAATTGCTTGAACCCCAGGAGGCGGAGATTGCAGTGACCCGAGATTGCGCCATTGCACTACAGCCTGGGTAACAAGAGCGAAACTCCATCTCAAGGAGAGAAATAAGGCTTGATGAGATGCAAGCTTTGATAGTCCTTTTGAAAAAGTTGGGCAAGCATTTTAATTATATTCTTTTTCTTAAGATTAGTCTTTTAGGCAGTGAACTCATGTACACTGTTAGTGGGAATGTAAATTAGTAAAGCCATTATGTAAGACAGTATGGAGGTTCCTAAAAAAGTTAAAAATAGAACTTCCATGTGACATGCTTTTGGGTATATATCCGAAGGAAATGCAGTCAGTATTTTGAAGAGATAATCCGCATTCCTATGTTCATTGCAGCATTATTCACAATGGCCAAGTTATGGAATTCGCTTAAGTGTTTATTGGCAAATGAATACATGAAGGAAGAATTTAACACACACACCCCCCCTCCCCCCTCAACACAATGAAGTATTATTCAGCCTTAAAAGTAAGTAAATCTTGTCATGTATGACAACATGAATGAACCTGGAGGTTTTACTAAGTGAAATAAGGCAGACACCGAAGGACAAATACTGCATGATCTTACTTACATGTAGAATCTAAAAAAGTTGAACTTACAGAAACAAAGAGCAGAATGGTGTTTACCAAAGACTGGGGAAGAGGGATTGTTGGGAATACCTCTTTGTCAAGTGGTACAAAGTTTCAGTTAGAAAGGATGAAAAGGCTCTGGAGATGAAATGTACAGCATAGTGATTACAGTTAATTATAATGTGTTGCATACTTGAAATCGATTGAGAGAGTAGACCTTAAATGTTCTTACCACAAAAAATGTTAAGTGTGTGAGAGAGGTAACGTATATGTTAATTAACTTGACTTAATCATTTCATGATGTATACATATATTAAAACCACATTGTACACCATAAATATATACAATTTTTATTAGTCAATTGCCTTAATAAAGCTGAGAAAAAAAGATTTTGTCTTTTAAGCAGTTTAGTGCTGAGTAGGGCTGCCATGCAACCTAAGCAGCTCTGTCTTATAATAGCATGTGTGACTTTGGTGTCTGTACTTAGGGATGGCAGCAGGCAGGGGTACTGCTGTTAGAGACCTTGGGAAGTCAACATCAGATACACCAAGTGACTTGATGTCAGTGTGGGAAATCAGATTGCCTTACACTCTCTTGACTTTTTGACTAATCAGGAATGAAAATCTTACGTTGTAATTCTGTACAAAAAATGATAAAATAATATTTTAAAATGTATACATCTATTTTTAGAAACTGCTATGGGCTTTCAATGCAAAGGATATCTTACCACTTAGAGCCACCTTACATTACATCAATACTTTCATGCTTTATTGACTTTCTGAAGAAGTGAGTTAAAATAGATTAATCACATATGCTTTCTGTCCTAAGGAGAAAGTTTTTTTTTTAATTTAAGAAAAGCTATTTTCTAAATTTTATTTCCCCTTAGTAATAAAGAAGCTCAGTGGGGAAGAATATAATTTAATATTAGTAGATGTTAATTCTTTAAATAGGGTGTTTAAAAGTTTGTAGGAGCTTATTACTTGATTTGTAACTTCCAAAGACTATCTCTCTCTTAGAATGTTATACCCTCTGTTAGAATGGTGATGAATACCTCTACAAAAGTATAGTTAGGGAATAAAGAAGAGACAGAATTCATATTCATCAGCAAATTCTTAGTCCGAAATCACCATGTTGATGACTTAAAAAAAGTGAATAGCAATATAACTGGTATATAACTTAAATAGTACAGAATCTTCTTTATGATGACACTAGGAAGATATGATTTCAAAGGTGTATGAGTTGGAAAGAAATGAAGTAATAGAAGATTAGATATTAGCAGAAGGTACTGTTTTTACTCTACAAATCTGTGTTAGTGTTAATAAAGAATATTCAGAAAAATATAATTTGTGAGCAAAACACAGCTGAGTTGTTTGGAGAAAGACCAGGCTATAAGTAAAATATGTCCTGTCATCTGGCCATGACACATTAAAGTGACCACATCATGGGAGAGTTTGTTGCTCTCAAAGAGTGCAGGTGGTCACTGATACAGTAGAGAAGCTGAGTGCTTCAGGGCTATCATCAAGAAACTATGGCTTGACTGTCTTTCATCTGGTGAGGAAAGTGCTTCTCACTTCTGTGTTGCACTAGGATGAGGTAATAGTCGTTTACTGCCCCAGGAATAACCCCATGCCATTATTTTACTTCTTAAATGATGTACCTGGCTCACTACTATTACTCACATTTCATTTAGAACCATAAGTTCAGGCCCATTAATAATAAATTCTTATTAACCTTTTCTAAAGGACAAGAGTAAAACTCTCCTGACAGCTGGATTGATTTCCATACTTGAATATCTTTCCGTTGATCAACCTCTTCAGAGAGCCTTTCAAGTAAAGACCAAGTGTTCTGATTCCACTTCCTTTTGTTTCGACATTTAACCTCTAATATTCTTTCACTTTTATTAGGATTAGGTATGTTATTCAACAACACAGAAGTATAATCTTTTTAAATTCATAATATGGACAGGCATTTCTAAAGAACAGTGTACAAAGATGTATGCCGTATTTTATGTTGAATTTTTGGAGAAAATATCTTTTACTTACTTACGCTTTAGGAGAAAGATTTTGAGAGAGAGATACATAGAGCATCCTTTATATAATTACAATTTTTCATGTCTCAGGTTTCCTCTCTTCTAAGGTATAAACTAAGTTTCTCATCTATAGAGCTTATTCCTTATCTTTTTACTTCCTTAGTGGTTGAGCAGCTCAACCATGATAGGCTGGAGTTAAATCAGCACAAGCATCTACCTCGCCTACATTGTGCTTGTGGGTCTATCTTTGGATAAGTAGTTATCTGACTGTGAATGATTTCTAAGCCTCTTGGAGGGGAGACTCAAATGTACAGTAAGTAGACTGGGTGAGCTGGAACATCCCGCTTCAACTGGTGATGTGGTAAATTGTTTTTCTGCTTCAATTCAGTCAAGATTTTTTTTTTCTGGAGCCGATAATGGGACTGTAAAGATGCCAGATTTTTTGTGCCACCCTTATCATATTTTCTCAGGAAATGTGCACACTGCCACTTAGTTCTTATTAATGGCCCAGTTACAAGCCTGCAGTCAGACAATCTGTACATCTATTTATGTGGTGCCCATTATGCTCTCAAGCAGCCCAGACAAGTAAAGACGGAAAAATTTTGGAAGTTAGTTAATAAGATACAGATTCAATCTATTTCTGTTTCTGAGTAACAGTTGAGTAGAAAGGGCCGTTAGAGGCATTCATTTTAAAAATAGAACTTGGGCCCTCTCTCACCACTCCTATTCAATATACAAAAGAAAAAGAAAAAAGAAAAAAAAAAACTTGGATATCATTTGTTTATATTTTAAAAATGTGAAACAAGTCTTTCTAAAGGTGACAAAGTAACACAGTAGGGGTTCTATGAAGTACTGGCTTTTGCAGACAAGGATCTTAACATTTCATGTATCAGTTTACTAACAATCATACAAGAGTTTTAGTTCTTTTAGCAAGATTGTAGATTAAAGATAATTTCCATGGCCCTCTAAACATTTTAATATTTTTTCTGAAAGTGAGGATGTGTTTTAATGTTTTTCAGAATTCTGAGCTACAGGATTCTCATTATAGGGTGCTGTAATAAATTGGACTATATATTAGACGTGACTCAGCCTGTGGCTCTAGGAACAAGATCAGATTGGATGAGCTGAAAGTCTCACTTGCCATAGCAGGTGTTTGTGATTGTTCTGTGCCCAAGCGAAGAAGTACCTGCCTCATCGTGCTGCAATAGCCTCATGTAGGTTGGTGCTAATCTGACATGGACATATTCATTACACCTTGGCATAGTAATTTTCAATAATGTAAATTACTTCATAATTCCAGTATTTTTTCCAGGATAGGCACTTAAGAATCTTAAATAATTTTTACCATATGCTGTAAGAATATCAATCATGCCTTTCACCACCATGTAAAAAACTCTCTCACATTATCAAGGTTGATATGAATTTATTCATTCATCAGGTATTTATTGAGTATTCACTGAGTGCCAGACACTCTTCCAGGCATTGGGGATAAAATGAAGAGCAGAAATAAATCAGATCTCTCTCCTCCAGGACTTACAGTTCCTAAGGAATGACAGGGACAACATGCCCAACCCATTAAATAAATGGCTAGAGTGAGCGTATTTCCTTGTATAATTAATCTACAGATATCTCTTTTAGTTTCAAAAAATGTTCTGGTTTAGGCAATAGTCATCCTAAAAAAGGATTTCATAAGTGCTATGAAGGTAAGAAGCTGAGTTAATGAGTGAGGGTCCCAGAGAGATCCCAGAGGGAACTCTTAAGAGTTACCTGGTCAAGAGCAGAAAGGGAAGGTTCTCAGAGTTAGGGAAACTCATGGTGTTGGAAATAACAGACTTTAACTGGGTTACCTCTAATACCAACAGTGGAGATCCCAGGTAGTGGAGACATTGTTTTTCCAAAGTTGTGTTGATACAATATCAGTGGGTAACTTTAGATAAATTTTCATATAAACCAAAATATAATTTTAATTTTTTAACTGATAAAGGGGGAGAGGACATTTAGATAAGAAAGGCACAGGCATATAGCATCTAATTCCTCCCTTGGCTGCAAATTGAAATGAGAAACAGTGTAATGCCACTAAGAGATTGGGTTTCAAATTCAGAAGACCTCAGTTTTAGTTCTAGCTCTCCTATTGACCCCTTTCTCTGTGATCTTGGGTAAGTTGCTAAAACACCCTAAGCCTCAAATTTTTCTTTGGTGAAAAAGAGAATTAATGTATGTACAGTGCCCAGAAAAGTACCGGCACGTTGGAAACACTCAGTTAATATTAGTTGTCACTGTACACTGACTCAATCCCTTTGCTTGTCTCCATCCTTAAACCGTATTTAAAGAAACAGGCTTTTGGTAGCTAAAGTGTAATTAAAAATACTTCAAATTCTTACCATATCCTTTGAAAATTGTCAAATAATACATTATTGTATTGATTTTGAGAATGCATTAATGTATTGATTTCGGGGGTCTGCCTTACCAAATTTCCACTAACTGGGTAGCTTATAGCAATTGATTCTCTCAGTTATAGGGGCTTCATGTCTGAAATTAAGGTGTCAGTACAGCAGTACTTCATCTGGGGGATCTAGAAAATGTGTTTTTTTTTTTTTTCCTTTGGTCTCTTCTAGCTTCTGGTAGCTTTGGGTATTCCTTGGCTTGTGGCTGAATTACTCCAGTCTCTGCTTCCATCTTCACATTGCTTTCTCCTGTGTGTTGTGTAATTTCTTACTGCCTTTCTAAGGACACTTGTGATGACATTTAGAGCCCATGCAGATAATCCAGGATAGTCTTCTTATCTTAAGATCCTTAATTTAATTATATCTACAAAGACTGTGTTTCCAAATCAGGGAACAGTCACAGGGATTAGGACGTGGACTTAACTTTTGGAGGACACAATTCAGCCCATTACAACTATTAATGTACAATTCCTCCTATCTGTAACCACCAGTCTATATACCCTCTCCAATGATGCCAGTCATTCCTCAAAACTCTTTTATATTCTCAATTCCTAACCCTAGAAGCTTCCTTGACACCAGTTCATGAGGATCTTTTTTTTTTTTTTAAATTTTTGAAAGAAAAAGAGAGGAAAGAAAGTGAGAGTGAAAGAAAGAAAAAAAAGAATGTAACAGAGAAAGAAAGAGGAAGAGAAAGAGGGAGAGAGAACGGGATTCTTGTTCTATTGCCCAGGCTAGAATGCAGTCTAAAAATGGGTATTAAAAACCTCTTTTATGCCAATA
>CAUYLG010011876.1:0-12980 GCA_963573385.1 Cacajao melanocephalus | reverse complement strand
AAGACCTAACACCATAAAAACCCTAGAAGAAAATCTAGGCAAAACCATTCAGGACATAGGCACAGGCAAGGACTTCATGACCAAAACACCAAAAGCACTGGCAACAAAACCCAAAATAGACAAATGGGACCTAATCAAACTCCACAGCTTTTGCACGGCAAAAGAAACAGTCATTAGAGTGAATCAGCAACCAACAGAATGGGAAAAAATTTTTGCAATCTACCCATCTGACAAAGGGCTAATATCCAGAATCTATAAAGAACTAAAACAGATTTACAAGAAAAAAACAAACAAACCCATTCAAAAGCGGGTGAAGCGCATGAACAAAGAAGACATATATGAGGCCAACAAACATATGAAAAACTGCTCATCATCACTGGTCATTAGAGAAATGCAAATCAAAACCACATTGAGATACCATCTCACACCAGTTAGAATGGCGATCATTAAAAAATCTGGAGACAACAGATGCTGGAGATGATGTGGAGAAAAAGGAACACTTTTACACTGTTGGTGGGAGTGTAAGTTAGTTCAACCATTGTGGAAGACAGCGTGGCGATTCCTCAAGGATCTAGAACTAGAAATACCATTTGACCCAGCAATCCCATTACTGGGTATATACCCAAAGGATTATAAATCGTTCTATTATAAAGACACATGCACACGTATGTTCGTTGCGACACTGTGTAAGAAAGCAAAGATCTTGAATCAACCCAAGTACCCATCAATGATAGACTGGACAAAGAAATCGTGGCACATATACACCATGGAATACTATGCAGCCATAAAAAACAAGGAATTTGTGTCCTTTGTAGAAACATGGATGAATCTAGAAACCATCATTCTCAGCAAACTAATTCAAGAACAGAAAACCAAACACCACATGTTTTCACCCATAGGCAGGTGATGAACAATGAGAACACTTGGGCACAGGGAAGAGAACAACACTCACTGGGCTATGTGGGGAGGTGGAGGGGAGCAGAGGGGAGGAGCAGTGGGGGTGGAGTGGATGGGGAGGGATAACACTGGGAGAAATGCCTGATGTAGGTGCCGGGGGTTGGGGAGGGATATGGCATGTATGTACTTATGCAACAATCCTGCAGGATGCAGGATGTGCACATGTACCCCAGATCCCAAAGTACAATTAAAAAATAATAATAGTAATAATAAGCTGAATACAGAATTAGTTCATGTTATATAGCTTATGGAAAAAGTGTGTTGTAGAATATGGATTTCAAGATTATATATTTTTGTAATTATCTGTTCTATAATATCTGATTATTACAGCATACTGTACCATATTTAATCATTATATATAAATTTGAAATGTCATACTATTATACCCACAAAGCTGCAAATAATGGTTAACTCTGGGTAGACTGATTAGTGGAGTGAGGGTACATTCATTATTTTGACTACATTTGCGCCAAAATTTTTGATTATTTTACAACAAAGATGTGTTATTAACATGATGTTTAAAAATAAGAGAAGAAAAAGGTTACAATCATTCCATCTCGTTACCAAATATATGTATATTATTCTTTAAATTTAGTGTTCTCGTGCCTACTACTTAGAAAAAATTATCTAATAAAAGTATATTACTGCTGCATGCAAATATTTGGTAAAAAATCAAATTTTCAGCCATAACAGTTTCTTTCAGAAAGCCATTTGTTAATAAATATGTTTAAATGCATTTTTCAAGGAATTTTATTCTTAACAATGTTTCTTAAGAAAATAATAGGATACCTAAAATGTCTATATTTTCAATCATATTTACATATTTATAATTAAAATACTAATTGCAACATGTGAGTACAAAATTGACACAATTAAAAACAAATCATGTATTCTTTGTGAGGCAGTGGTTATAATAGAAATTAAGTTTACAAAACAGATGCACTGCTTTTCATATGAAAATGATGACTATGTGGAAGTAAAGCTAACACAGAATGAGCTCTTCGTAAGTGTCATGGGCTTCTCCAGGAAATGTTATTTTTTCTTATTTCATAGAGGAGAGGTCTTGAGCTTAGAGAGTTCTACTTGCCTGCCCAAGGCCACAGAGGTAATCAGGAAGAAAATCTGTATTTTAAACCCATTCTACTGTCTCCAAAATATTTTAAAAATAGATTTATGATAAAGTAGAGAAATAAATAATTTGCAAAACCAATAACTGAAAAAACTCATTTAATTTTGGAATGTTTAATATAGTTGTCTTAGGTCAGGCTACTATAACAAAATACCATAGGCTGGGTGGTTTAAACAACAGACATTTATTTTGTAAGGTTCTGGAGACTGAGAAGCTCAAGATCAAAGTGCTGGCTCTTTAGGTCCTGGGGATGACTCTGTTTGGCTTGCAGAGGGCTGCCTTCTCCTGTATCCTCACAAGGGAAAGGGAAAGAAGTTCTGGTGTCTCTTTCTTTCCTTACAAGGGCACTGATGCCACCATGGGGATCCCACCCTCAGGGCTTGATCTAAATCCAACTTCCTGCCCACCTCCTAATACCATTATCCTGTGGGTTAACATTTCAACATGGAATCAAAAATTTCAACAAGGGTTTGATCCATAAAACTTGCCTATCTAAATGTCACATAATTTTAATTGCTGCAAACTGGTGTATTTTATATCAAAAAAGAATGACAGAATAGAGTAGCATTTAAATAATTACAAAATAAATGCGTTCACCTGAGACTTAGTCTCACCATACACTTCTGTGGAACTCTGAGTTTTGAAATTAATCATGGAATCATAGAACAAATCCAGGGCATACGAAGCGTCTCATTTCCATGTGCAGTTTCACCAGATTCCATATTCTCTGCACAACCAATCCACTGACACACACACTAGAGGGACTTCCATCCAAGTGCTCACGTGAAATTATGTCATTAAGTGTTAAACATGTACCTAAAATTTTACAGTTTGAATGATAAGGTGTAAAGGGAATATATCCTTGGATTATACATACAACCAAATTTGGAAACTTGCTCTGTTGGACATTTCCACTTGAGGTATGATTACTTACATCTTGCAATGCACCCACCCAAAATCACAGGATGAGATTTTTCTTTCCTGATTTTGTAAAGTTTTTAGCTAAGAAAATGTGGCCTTTAATTAATCTTGGATAACTGTATCAATAGATTATCGCTCTTTTTGCTTTACTCACTAAGGAATCCAAATACAATTCTGCCTGATTATAGAAACTTTCATGAGCTTTGGTTTTATATTTAATGATTCCAAGATTCTTCTTTATTACTTGACTTTTTCCACTTTATTCTTTGGCTTATTGTTTTTAAAATTATATTAAATATTTGTTGTATCTCAAATCATCATGGTTCTATATTTGGGAAGTCTATATGGTATGCTTTAAAATTATATTTATTTTTGCAGTTATTTTTCAAAGGTAGGGTCTCACTATGTCCAGGCTGAACTCCTGAACTCAAGTGCTCTTCTTGCCTCAGCCTCTGGAGTAGCTGATACCATAGATGTGTGCCACAGCACCCGGCTATTTTCTGAGCATCATTAAGTAGCTAACGAAGTAACTTACAACTACTAGGCTTTAAAAGGTACCTTGTTTCATTATTTTGGGAGACAGAACATGTCCTGTTGCTGAATATCATCTTAAAGAGTATTCAGATTTCAAACAGCATAATAAGCATCAAGATTTTAATGACCAAAAAAACACCTGCTTACAATCAATTGGCTGAATTTGAATGGACAGCCATCCTCCTTTAAAACATGTTAAACAAACAGAGGCTTCTCCTGCCCTTGCTTTCTGTGCTGAGTGATCTAGGACGGGCCATCTCCAACTCCGTGTTGCTTCATGTCCATGTACAAAGTGCAGTGCCACAGTTATTCACACAAAATCTCGCCACCTGAGGAGAGTAATTTCAAGAGTAAGGGAATTTGCTTATAGATACTGAGTTACCTATTACCTTCTGAAACTCAGTTCCTGGAACCAAGGGGGTCTATGCAACGTGCACAGAAATATGCAGATGCATATTGCAGGCTGAGCTGTCAGGTAATCCACAATCTACAGAGCTGGACCCTGCTGTTCACTCTTTGTAAGTTAACTTCCAAAATCTAATTTTTTTCTCATTTGTACTTAAGAAAGGATACTATAACACAGGATTGTTGTGAGGACTTGATTTTGTGGTACATGTAGGAATTAGTCTAGAGAAGGCTTTTTACATGGTGGCGGGTAAATAAATGTTCTTTCCCTGCAATATTTTTTAAATTTCATTTTTATTGTGATTTTAATGGTGTATTTTACATATGTATGTGTTGCTTAATTGTGTATTTGTATTGTACTATAACACAGACCTTTTATTTTATTTTATTTTTTGAAGATCAAACATTCTCTAGGGTTTAGTAATGGAAAAACAAATTATGTATAACTGAGCAGTTGAATGTCCATCTAAAGTGAGGGGAAACCTTCCTAAAGCGACATCACACCTTTGGAATAGGAAAGAAACCTGTGTGTAGAGAGTGAGGAGGAAGGACTGCTGACTGGCATTGTCCTTGTTACGTCCTGAGAGGGATTTTGTCAAACCCAAGGTCCGAGGTGAGTAGATCTACCTAGAGCAAGCTGACCAAGATGGTGCGGAAATGCCTGGGAACATGACGGAAGCAAAGTGCCTACCACCCAGCCAATCACAACACAATTCTAAACCTCACACCATCTGCACTGGGAAAGCTTGCTGATTCCATGTCAATTCTTGAAAGGAGCAGTCGCCTTTGCAGAAACTGTTACCTGCCATTGGATGGCCATGCTCAAAATTCCCCAAGACAATAAGCCAATGTGCCCCATGTGTAGGGGTTTTGGAGAAAGGGTGTCCTTTCTTATTGTTGGGTTAAATTAAGCATGAAAAGAACATTTTCAACCAGAATAAGGAGACAATATTACAAGAATTAAACCAACCCATCAAATGGCTATCAGTCATATTCAAGGATAATATTAATACCAACCATTTCATAGATACTTGTGCATTGTAAGAAGTTACTGCAATAACATTTATTTTCCTACAAATATAAATGTATGCTTGACTCTAAGTTTTCAAGATATTCTTTAAAGAAGTCATTATTATTTTACATAGTGAGCTAACCTTTTATTATGCAAATTATAGAAAAGGTAAATAATAAAAATAATATCCTATATATGATACAAGACTTTTCTACTTCCTTTCTGCTCCTCTGCACCTGCCATAATGGCATTCTTTTGTTGCCCCTGCCTAAGCTGTATATATATTTACACACACACGTACTAGTTTGCATCCTTTGTTGCTATAGCTTTGCTTCTTTTTCAACATGATAATTTACAACAAAATTCTGCTATCTCAGCAGGAAGATTTTACTTTTATGGCACTTGGGAGCTTAACAGATTGCAAATTATTTCTCCTATAACTTCTTCAGAAGGTATTATTTCCTTTAATTTTATTTAAAAACTCAGACCTAATCTACATTAATTTTAAGACACATAGGGTCGCTGAAAGTTTGAAAGTATGATTCAACATAAATTTTTTTTGGTAATTTTAAACTGGTCTGCAACTATTTTGTTGAACAGTTTTTAGAACTGTCCGCTTGTTATAACCTAAAACGGTGTGTTTCCAGGGAAGAGTAAACAACCATTACCTTCTCATCTGTTTCAATTTTCTCTTCTTGTCAGTTACTTCTTTCCTTGGCTAGCCATGGAAACTCATAAACATCAAAGTTGGTTCGTTTGTATTCCTGTTTCCAACCATCAAATAAAGCCATCCATAAATTAATTTTATGAGCAATTAAGTTCTTCCAAGTCAATACTTTCTAAATTGATTTCTCTTTTACAATCAAGACACAGTTTAGCTTCATTTTATGACATTAGCCACAGCTCTCAGATAGTTTTCCATTTTAATTTTGGTGTCTACTTACACTTTATTTTTTTAAGTAAAAATAAAATTTGGTGAGAGAGAGAGAAAGAAGACTAGAAAAGGGTTGGTGAAGGAGAGGGCTAATACCATGACCTGAAGAACTAAGTGGTAAAGGCAAAGGGGTGCTCGCGGGAGGGTCCCTGTCTGGGTGGCGTCCAGAGCTGACACTTAGTGGGCACAGGGAGGGGATTCAAATCAGCCAGTAGCTCAGGGCAGACACAAGACATTCAGCATGTGTTATGGATGTCAGGAGATGTGGTTTGGGATAAATATTTGGCTTCTCCAAAGTCTTCGTACGGTCATTTGGAAGCCATTTTCACAGAACATTGACAACTTTGATTCTGAGAGCTTTGAAACAAATAAAAAAGGAAAGTGGGGGGACTCCCCCAAATTGTATGCCTGTTCTGGAGAAAAATTAACAGTGTTGGCCCAAGAAGAAATAGAAAGTCAAATATTACTTCAAATGTTTGCCGCAGAGATTTTAAAAAATGAGATGATAAAAGGGTTAGCACCATGCCTGGTATATAATAAGCTCCCAATGTTTACAGATCGCATACTTGTGACTCTAATTATCATTACTATCTGTATCAAGGTTTGTAATTGCAGTGGCCTTTTTTTACTTATACTTCCATTCTTGTTTCATTTTATCCATGCTATTTATTTCTTCCCTTTTAAGGAAATTACTGTTGGCTAAAACTTTTTGTCTGATCCCCATGGGGGAAAAGTATGGTGCAAATCCAGAAAAACAGCTCAGCTGTTGAAATTCTGACTACACTGCAAGATGCAGTCCCCCATGCTTGCCAACTAAAACTAGGCAAGACCAGAGTACATCAAAAGCTGTAGATCCATTTGTTGAAGGAAAGCCTGAAATCATTATCAAAACAGCATTCCAATGGCATATGATAATAGTGAGAAAGGAAAAAAATCAGATACACGGGGAAAAACAAGTACCTAAGTTCCATACATGTCACTGAAGAGATTGGTAGTAGATGGGTGCAAAAGTAATTACAGTTTTTCCATTGCTTTTAATGGCAAAAGCCCCAATTATGTTGGCACCAACCTAAAATGAGAAAATGAAACAAGAATGAAAGTATAGCTAGAGTATTAGAAAGAGTTTGAGTAAGCCAGGAGCTAGGAAGTAAGATGCATGCCTTCTCTAGAAATCGCTTTTTAATACACTCTATGGCATAGTTGGCGTGAAACAGAAAGCATCCTATGTTGGTTTGGGCTGCTACATCAAAATAACTTAGACTGGGTAATTTATAAACGGCAGAATTTCATCCCTCACAGTTCTAGAGCCTGGGAAGTCCATGATCAAGGTGCCAATAGATTCAGTGTCTGGTGAGGGACCTGTCTTTCTGGATGGCACCTTTATGTGTTCTCACATGGCAGAAGGGCAGAAAGGACCCGAGAGCTCTCTTATGCCTCTTTGGGTACTAATCCCATGCATGAAGTTATATCCTCACGGCCTAATCCCCTATCAAAGTTCCCATTTTCTAATATCATCTTCTTGGTGATTAAGTTGCAATACATAAGTACTGGAGAGACACACTCAGACCACAGCACACCCATTTTTCTCATGCTCTTCATTCTGGATAGGGCAAGGCCATGGGCTCTCTGAATCCATCCTCTACAACAGCACTATCTCGCTTGGGAAGCCCTAGTCACCTGTGGGTAGTGAAATTGTGACAGTCCTAAGTCTGAAAAACGATATGTTGTAAATGTAAAACGCACACTATGTTTTGAAGACTAGGCACAGATTAAAAAATGTAAAGTACCTCATTAACAATTTTCAACAGTACTCATGTCGAAATGATATTTTGGATGTTTTGTGCTGAATAAAACATATTAATAAGATTAATTGTATCTGTTTCATTTCACTTATTTTAACATGCCTACCAGGAAAAAACAGAATTGCATCCATGGCTAACACTATATTTCTTTTATGTAGAACTGCTCCTGAGATTTTGCTCTACAGTCCTAATTCTGACTACAATATTTCCAGGTGCTGGGCTTGGCTGTCAGGTCGTTAGGAGTGCAGTATTTCTCTCAATGCATCCATGCTCACATGCTCTGTCAAAGTAGTCATTATATTTAGGTGTGGTCGTCAGGGCAGGATGTGAGTGAATCTGGGAAACTGACACAAAGAAAGAAAACATTGAATTAAAGTTAAGCAGGTCATGGAGTTTCATCATTAGCCCAGGCACACATTCTTCTCCAATTTAAATTTATTTCTTAAATTTAATTCTCAAAGCACTGCTATGAGTTTGATAATACTAGCGTTGTTTTACAGATAATAAAACTTATACTTCCAGAAGTTCAGTAAACTTGGACAAAGTCCCAATTCAGGCAGTGGAGCTAGGATTTCAGTAGAGTTCTATGCTGAGCTCAGTGCCATGGTCTCTACCAACCCCTACTGCACCCAGCTCCAGTACAGAAGAACTGTACCCAGGAAGTGAATAAGCTGAAACTTTCTTCTCAAAGGAATTATATAAGGCCTCAATAGGTCTCCAAATCCATTGTGTCTTTATATAGATTTCAAACTATCTCCTAGTACTAAACTTGTTCAGGATGTACTAGTAAACGAAAGGATCAAGAATTGCTGAATACCTTCTAGTCTTAAAGAAAAAAAGTATACACATCCCAACAAATTAAATATCCAACTAGAATCAAATCAAGTAAAACTCAACGCCTAACCCTGTTTTGAATGTTTTAATTTGAACAGTTGTAAACAAATTATGATTAATATAGTCCTTCAGCCAACATTAGGTGATGTGTGCTTAAGTAGTAAGGAAAACAAAGATGATCAAGAAATAGTTTTTGTTCTTTTAGACTAAAGAGCTTGTAGAAGAGGGAGGGAATACAAGAAATTAATGTCATAAATTTTTGTAAATGCCACAGTAAACGTACAAGATAGAAAAGTGACAAAGTTAAACTATTAACATGGATTAGAGAAGAAGAGAAAATACTTAATGGAAGAGTATGTGTCTTGGGACTTGAACAAAGACTACATGTAACAAGACAGAGATGTAAAAGAGCAGTACACAATCTGGAAACCTTAGATCCCGGCAATACCTATTTTGCTCCCAATAACATCCAACAGGGGAGATCAGGCTGGTATTGAGAAGGAACCCTGAGAAAGTGTGGCATATTTCTAACCATAACTGTGGGGGCAGACGATGAAAATAACGTTCCAGAGAGACACAGTAAATTAATGGATCTCTGAACATCTTAGGCTCTCTAATCATCTTGGTCGTGGACTCTTTGCTCACACTCAGCTACTAAATTATAACAGCAACAGAGGCAGATGGATGATCAGTATTGTAGTGTCAGCTTATACTATGAGAGCAAGATGCTGTTAAGGCGGCCAGGTGTTTAATAAGAGTTTTAGCAAAAGAGTGGATAAACTGGCATTCTAAAGGATTAAACTTGTTAAGGAATAAAGCTAAGAAAAGGTTGAAGGAGCAGGCAATGGAAGTGGCCAAAAGCCAGAGGACAGTGTGTCTTGACTGCCCAAGTAGAAGAGTATGTCCTGACTGGCCAAGAAGAAGGGATTAAGTGAAGGGTAGAGGTGAAGATAGATTAAAAAATAGGTTGCTAGAATTCACACTTTATTGGTTTATTGACTTTTAAAAATCTGTATCCGTAAATAGTCATAAAATGACATTGCTTAAGTAGTATAACGCTTGCAATGGAACGATTATATAGCTAATATTTTTCTGTAAATTTATCTGGGGAAAATAACTTAAAAATACAAATAGTAATGATCCCGCATTGAAATTTACCTCTGCAGAGATTATAAAAATGCAACATACTATTAGTTGACAACAATGAAATATCAAAGGTCATATATTCTTTTTTACTCAAAAATTTAAATTTTTTATTTGACTTTTTAATATTTTTATTGTACTTTAAGTTCTGAGAGAGTCATATATTCTTTTTTTTTTTGAGACGGAGTTTCGCTCCTGTTGCCCAGGCTGGAGTGCAATGGCGCGATCTTGGCTCACCACAACCTCCGCCTCCCGGTTCAAGCGATTCTCCTGCCTCAGTCTCGCAAGTAGCTGGGATTACAGGCACACGCCACCACGCCCGGCTAATGTTCTATGTTTAGTAGAAACCAGGTTTCTCCACGTTTGTCAGGCTGGCCTCGAACTCCCACCTCAGGTGATCTGCCCTCCTCAGCCTCCCAAAGTGCTGGGATTACAGGCGTGAGCCACCGCGCCAGGCCCAGAGTCATATATTCTTAAGGATATTGTTTAAATTTAATGTATGTTCTGACAAAATAGCCAAAAAAATTCCTTTCACTTTATTTATTTAACCGTTCATATATAAGCAAATAATCTATGCTTTAAAGAAAGAAAATATTTGCTGTATAATGATTCACATAAAGTCAGTGCAGAAGTGTTTGCGCAAATGCAAGGGAAATTCACCCGTGGGGGATTCCAGCAGCAGGGACCCGCCTGCCCCCCCCTTGGAGAGAAGGACTCCAGTCTTCTGCTGCGGGTTCCTGCGAAATTCTCTCATCCCAGAAATTAGCCCTGCGTGGGCTCAGACCTCACTTCAAGAACAGGTTCAGTAGTTTTAACAGCGGCCCCCTGGGGCTCCTCCCCACTCCTCTGTCCCACTGGACGCTCGCGTCTCGGGCCCTTAGTCCGGGGCGCGAGGCGCGGAGTGCTGTGCCGTCCAGCCCGTGGCTGTGCCGTCCCGCCGGTGGCTGTGCCGTCCCGCCGGTCGCCGTCCCTCTGCTGGGGCCCCACACCCGCCGCTCAGCCCCACACAGCACAGAGAAACCCCCCTGAAACCAGCGTCTGGGGACGCTCGTCTCCCCCCAAGTCCAGCTTTCAAACAAATAGGAAGAATCTGTGAATTCCAGTCTTCGGGCGTGGGAAGGTGCAGCGTTCCCAGCCCCGCCCCGCAGCCCCGCGCACTAAACCCGGGCCGCGGCCGCGGAGCCCCGCAGAGAGGAACCTGCAGTCGCCGAGCGCGTCCGGCCCCGAGCGCCCCGGGGTTGCTGATCGCCGCAGCGTGGAGTGCTCTCCGTCCTGGATATTTTCCAATCTATTTTAGCCGTCTAGTAATAATGGGGGGTGGTGGGATAATTTCAGGAAAGAAAGGAGAAAGTCACCACAAAGAACGGAAATAAACTCATTGGAGGATCAGAGCGGGAAGGGAGACCGCCGGCGCCAGACCGGGAACACTGGTGCGCGCAATAGGCCGTGCGAAGCCGCCAAACGCTGGGCACGGCCTGAGTTACAGGGACAGATTAAAGGTGCTGCAGCTCAACAGACTTTAATCTTCTTTCTGCTAGTGAGCATTCGAAGTTACGGGTCCCATCGAGCATTTTCTTCCACATTCTCTGATTTAGGCCTAACTGATAAAAAAGATGATAGACCGAAATTAAAATAGCATAGCTATCCATCTATGTATCTGTAAATATAAAGGTGAAGTGTGAGCTTCTGAAATGTGTTAGGTAATAAAAATTGAAGAACACTATTAAGTCATGTATCTGCAAATTTTGTTTGTTGACATAGTAATAAAGCATGCTCCAAACTGTGAGTAGAATTGATTTTTGAGATCTGTGTTCATGGAATAGAGAGTACAATCTTTTTCAAGAGCAAGAAGCCCTTTAAAATTAAATATAATGGACTTTGCCGAGAAGACCCTTTTTCAAGGACTAGATAATTATCTCTGTTCTTAAAATAAAATCTTTCATTTCATTACAGTATTGAATTTTATAGAAGGGGATAAAATAGTTGTTACAGTAAGCATTTTGACAAATCAATTGACACTTCAACTAAAATCAGCTTAAATTTACACAAATAGCCATCCTTTGGAAAGCACTTACTGTAAGCCAGCTCCAGAGCTAGGTGTTTTTAATGCATTATATCATTTATCACTGCAGTTACAGTAGAGATGAAGAAATGAGTTCTGAGATTTAACAAAGTAAATAATATCCTAGTGCTATTTTTAAGATTAGCAGAGGTGGAATTCCAGCCCAGGCATTCTGACCCCGAGGCCCTTGCTATGAAGCGCTCAGTTATTCTCCCCCCTGCCTTTCTCAATAAGGCAAATGGAGGGAACTATAGAATATAGCCATTTTTATCCAAGTAAGTAGTGGATACATTTTTGCATTAATGTCTCTGCGTGGAATGTTTAGTCAGTTAAACCGTAGTAACAAAGATCGGCATCATAAAATGTTACAGACCCTTATCCAGATTCCCACACTCAATCTCTCATATGTGCATGCGACAGTGTAAGTACATCCAAATACCTGCAACACTGACTTTGATTTTTACATTCGGCTCGTATGATGATACATTTACAGCTCAGCAGAGGTCTGATTTGGGCCTGATGAGAAGGAAGGGGCCTTTTTTTTTTTTTTTTTTTTTTTTTTTTTAAGACAGGGTCTCACTCTTGTTGCCCAGATTGGAGTGCAGTGGCATGATCTCGGCTTCCCGGTTCAAGCAATTCTAGCTGAGATTACAGGGGCCTGCCATCCCACCTGACGATGTTTTGGATTTTTGGTAGAGATGGGGTTTCACTGTGTTTTTTTGTTATACGTGTAATGGGTTTGCCCAGAGCAATCCCTTTTCACATTTTCCATTTGCCTTCCAGTGGTCTGCGCAAGCCCGTTTTGGAGCTGTGCGCTTTACACCGCAGCTTCTTTGTCTTCCGAGTTTTGAAGCTCCACGGTCCAAGTTGCCACCAGTTATCTATGTTCATCAAGAATTGCTCTCATTAGAATCAGGAGTGAGAACTATTTTCTTTCTCTCTTTCTCTCTCCTTCATTTTTTTATTGGCCTGAAGAGAATCATACTTGAATAACTGGTTCTATTAAAACCTTATTCTGTTAGATTTTCATCTTGTAAGAGTGTAAATTTGCACATCCTTTTTTTTTTTTTTTGCTTTTTTTATTTTTTTATTTTTTTATTTTTTATTTTTTATTTTTTGAAAGAAAGGAAAAGAGAGGAAAGAAAGTGAGAGTGAAAGAAAGAAAAAAAAAAAAGAATGTATGAGAGAAAGAAAGAGGAAGAAAAAGAGGGAGAGAGAACAGGATTCTTGTTCTACTGCCCAGGCTA
>CAUYLG010011874.1:0-15452 GCA_963573385.1 Cacajao melanocephalus | reverse complement strand
CCCATTCAGTATGATATTGGCTGTGGGTTTGTCATAAATAGCTCTTATTATTTTGAGACACATTCCATCAATACCTAGTTTATTCACAGTTTTTAGCATAAAGTGCTGTTGAATTTTGTCGAAGACCTTCTCTGCATCTACTGAAATAACAATGTGGTTTTTGCCTTTGGTTCTGTTTATATGATGGATCACATTTATAGATTGGCATATGTTGAGCCAGCCTTGCATCCCTGGGATGAAGCCTACTTGATTGTGATGGATAAGCTTTTTGATGTGCTGTTGCATTCGGTTTGCCAGTATATCGCCTTTATCACTTTTTAGTGCATCTATTTGAATCTTCTTTCCTTTCTTTTTTATTAGTCTGGCCAGTGATCTATATATTTTGTTGATCCTTTCAAAAAACAGCTCCTGGATTTATTGATTTTTTGAAGTGTTTTCTGTGTCTCTATCTCCTTCAGTTCTGCCCTGACCGTAGTTATTTCTTGTCTTCTGCTAGCTTTTGAATTTGTTTGATCTTGCTCCTCTAGCTCTTTTAATTGTGATGATAGGGTGTCCATTTTAGATGTTTCCTTACTTCTCATGTGGGCATTTAGTGCTATAAATTTCCCTCTAGACACTGCTTTAAATGTGTCCCAGAGATTCTGGTATGTCATGTCTTCATTCTCATTGGTTTCAAAGAACATTTTTATTTCTGCCTTCATATTTATCCAGCAGTCATTCAGGAGCAGGTTGTTTAGTTTCCATGTAGTCGTGCAGTTTTGAGTGAGTTTCTTAATCTTGAGTTCTAATTTGATTGCACTGTGGTCTGAGAGACTGGTTGCTCTGATTTCTGTTCTTTTTCATTTGCTGAAGAGTGATTTACTTCGAATTATGTGGCCAATTTTAGAATAAGTGTGATGTGGTGCTGAGAAAAATGTATATTTTGTGAATTTGGAGTGGAGAGTTCTGTAGATGTCTATTAGGTCTGCTTGGTTCAGATCCGAGTTCAAGTCCTGGATATATTTGTTAATTTTCTGTCTTGTTGGCCTGTCTAATATTGACAGTGGAGTGTTAAAGTCTCTCACTATTACTGTGTGGGAGTCTAAGTCTCTTTGTAGGTTGTTAAGAACTTGCTTTATGTATCAGGGTGCTCCTGTATTGGGTGCATATGTATTTAGGATTGTTAGCTCTTCTTGTCGCATTGATCCTTTTACCATTATGTAATGCCCTTCTTTGTCTCTTTTGATCTTTGTTGGTTTAAAGTCTGTTTTATCAGAGACTAGGTTTGCAATCCATGCTTTTTTTTTTTTTTGCTCACAATTTGCTTGGTCAATCTTCCTCCATCCCTTTATTTTGAATCTATATATGTCTTTGCACTTGAAATAGGCCTCCTGAATACAGCACACTGATGAGTCTTGACATTTTATCCAATTTGCCAGTTTGTGTCTTTTGATTGGGGCATGTAGCCTGTTTACATTTAAGATTAATATTGTATGTGTGAATTTGATCCTGCCATTTTGATGATAGCTGCTTGTTTTGCCTGTTAGTTGATGCAGTTTCTTCATTGTGTCAATGGTCTTTACCATTTGGTGCGTTTTTGCAGTGGCTAGTACTGGTTGTTCCTTTCCATGTTTAGTGCTTCCTTCAGGAGCTCTTGTAAGGCAGGCCTGGTGGTGATAAAATCTCTCAGCAACTGCTTGTCTGCAAAGGATTTTATTTCTCCTTCACTTATGAAGCTTAGTTTGGTTGAATATGAAATTCTGGGTTGAAAGTTCTTTTCTTTAAGGATGTTGAATATTGGCCCCCACTCTCTTCTGGCTTGTAGTGTTTCTGTCAAGAGATCTGCTGTGAGTCTGATGGGCTTTCCTTTGTGGGTAACCTGACCTCTCTCTGTGGTTGCCTTTAGCATTTTTCCCTTCATTTCAACTCTGGTGAGCCTGACGATTATGTGCCTTGGGGTTGCTCTCCTTGAGGAATATCTTTGTGGTGCTCTCTGTATTTCCTGTATTTGAATGTTGGCCCGCTTCACTAGGTTGGGGAAGTTCTCCTGGATAATATCCTAAAGAGTGCTTTCCAGCTTGGATTCATTCTCCCCGTCACATTCAGGTACACTGATCAAACATACATTAGGTCTTTTCACATAATCCTATATTTCTTGGAGGGTTTGCTCATTTCTTTTCACTCTTTTTTCTCTAATCTTGCCTTCTTGTTTTACTTCATTAAGTTGATCTTCAATCTCTGATATTCTTTCTTCTGCTTGATTGATTCAGCTATTGAAACTTATGTATGCTTTGTGAAGTTCTCTTGCCGTGTTTTTCAGCTCCATCAAGTCGTTTATGTTCTTCTCTAAGCTGATTATTCCAGTTAGCATTTTGTCTAACCTTTTTTCAAGGTTCTCTGTTTCTTTGCATTCGGTTAGAACATATTCCTTTAGCTCAGAGAAGGTTGTTATTACTCACCTTCTGAAGCCTGCTTTTGTCAATTCATCAAACTCATTCTCTATCCACTTTTGTTTACTTGTTGGTGAGGAGTTGTGATTCCTTGGAGGAGGAGAGGTGTTCTGGTTTTTGGTGATTTCATCCTTTTTGTGCTGGTTTCTTCCCATCTTCATGGATTTATCTACCTTAGGTCTTTGAAGTTGGTGACTTTCAGATGGGGTCTCTTAGTGGATGTCCTTTCTGTTGATGTTGAAGCTATTTCTTTCTGTTTTTTAGTTTTCCTTCTGACAATCAGGCCCCTCTGCTGCAGGACTGCTGGAGATCCACTCCAGACCCTGCTTGCCTGGGAATCACCCACGGGGGCTGCAGAACAGCAAGGATTGCTGCCTGTTTGTTCCTCTGGTAGCTTCATCCCAGAAGGGTACCCACCAGATGTCAGCCAGAGCTCTACTGTATGAGGTGTCTCTTTGGATATCTGGGAGTCAGGGGGCCACTTGAGGAGGCAGTCTGTCTCTTTTCAGAACTGAAGTTCTATGCTGGGAGGTTTGTTGTGCCCTTCAGAGCCGCTGGGCAGGGACATTTAAGTCTGCTGCAGCAGAACTCACAACTGCTCCTTTTCCCAGATGCACTGTCCTGGGAAGGTGGGGCTTTATTTATAAGTCCCTGACATGCTGCTGCCTTTTTTCAGAGATGCCCTGCCCAGCAAGGAGGGAGTCTAGTCACAGTCTGCCTGCAGAGGCATTGTTGAGCTGCCATGGGCTCCGCCCTGCTGCTGTATAAACTTCCTTGTGATTTTGTTTACACAGGTAAGGTTAGAACTGACTTGGTAATGGTGGACTGCCTCAGTATTGGCAGATTGCCTTGGTAATGGTAGATGCCCTTCCTCCCACCAAACTCAAACTGCAGGTCGAGCTCAAACTGCTGTGCTGGCTGTGAAACTCTCAAGCCAGTGGGTTTCCATTTGCTGGTCTTTGTGAGGGTGGGACTCACTGAGCCAGATCACTTGGCTCCCTGCCTTCAGCCCCCTTTTATTCAGGGGAATGGGTGGCTCTGTCTCACAGGCATTCCAGGTGCCAGTTAAAATGGCTGCCCAGATTTATGCTGGAAACCCCCAGTGCCAGCTGAAACAGCTGCCCAGATTTGTGCTGGAAGCCCACGGTGCTTGTCGGCCTGCAGGAATCTCCTGATCTGTGGGCTCTAAAGACCGTGGGAGAAGCGTGGTATCTGAACCAGAGTGCTTGAGTGGCCAGAAAAGTCCCCAACGGCCTCTGTTGGGTAGGAGGGGGGGGTCTTCCAGCCTGTTACACTTTGCAGGTGAGGAAGCACCCCACCCTGCCTTGGTTTGCCCTCCTTGGGCTACACCTATTGTCCAACCAGTCCCATTGAGATGAACCTGGTACCTCAGTTGGAAATGTGGAGATCATTCACCTTCTGTGTTGCTCTCACAGGGAACTGTGCTCTGGAGCTGTTCCTATTCAGCCATCTTGGAAGAAGTCCCTCATAAAGGATATTTAATCTTACCAAATGCTTTTTCAGCATCAATTAAAATGACCATATAGATTTTGTCTTTCATTCTGTTGATATAATGAATCACACTGACTAATTTCCATATGTTGGTCCATCCTTGCACTGCTGTGATAAATTCCAGTTAATCATTATGAATAATAATCTTTTTAATATGTTGTTGAATTTGGTTTGCAAGTATCTTGTTGAGGATTTTTGCATCATTGTTTATTACATATTTTGGCTTGTAGTTTTTTTTTTAATGTTTCTTTATCTGGTTTGGATATCAGGGTAATAATGATGTCGTAGAATGAGTCTCAAAGCATTCCTTTCAACTTTTTGAAACACTTTGAGTAGGACTGGTATTAGTTCCTCTTTAAATGTTAAGTAGAATTCAGCACTGACTACATCAAGTCCTGTGCTTTTCGTTGCTTGGAGACCCTTTATTATGGCTTTGACCTTGTTACTTGTTATTGACCTGCTCAGGTTTTAGATTTCTTCATCGCTTAATCTTGGTAGGTTGTATGTTTCTAGGAATTTGTCAATTTCTCTTAGATCTTCCAATTTATTGGCATATAGTTGTTCATAGTAGTCTCTAATGATTCTTTAAATTTCTGCAATGTGGGTTGTAATGTCTCCTTTTCATTTCTGTTTTCCTTTGGGTCCTCTCTATCATTTTGTTAGTTTGTGTAGCTAAAGATTTGTCAATTTTGTTTATTTTCTCAAAATAAATACCAACTTTTGGTTTCATTGATCTTTTATATTGTTTTCTTAGTTTCAATTTCATTTATTTCTGCTCTGATCATTACTTTTTATTCTACTAATTCTGGATTGGATTTGCGCTTGCTTTTCTGATTCTTGAAGCTACATCTTTAGGTTATTTAATTTTTTTGTACTTTTTTGATGTAGGCACTTTACAGTTATAAACTGCATTCTTTGTACTGCTCTTAAGGTATCTTATAGAATAGGTTTTGGTATATTGTGTTTCTATTTTCATATGTTTTTTCAGATTTCTTCCTAATTTCTTTAACGACCCACTGGTCATATAGAAGCATATTGTTTAATGCCCATGTGTTTGTATAGTTTCCACATTTTTTTCATTACTGATTTCTAGTTTTATTCCATTGTGATCAGAGCAGATAGACGAAATTATTCTTATCACACTTTCAGACTTATCTTGGGGGGGGGGGCTAACAAATGGTCTATCCTTGATAATAATTCATATGCTGAGGAAATAAATGTATAATCTGCATCCACTGGATGAAATGTTCTGTAAATATCTATTTGGTCCATTCATTCTACAGTGCAGATTAAATTCAGTGTTTCCTTGTTTATTTTCTGTGTGGATAATCTATCCAATGCTGAAAGTGAGGTGTTGAAATCTCCAGCTATTATTGCATTGTGATCTACCACTCTTTAGCTCTAATAATATTTTCTTTATATATCTGGGTGCTCCAGTGTTGGTTACATACATATTTACAATTGTTATATCCTCTTGCTAAATTGACCCCTTTATCACTATATTTTATAGGTTTTGTCTTGTGATCTATTTTTTTTCTGATATAAGTGTGGTTACTCCTGTTCTTCTTTTGGGTTTTCATTTGCATGGAATATCTTAATTCATCCCTTTATTTTCAGTCTATATGTGTCTTTATAGGTGAAGTGTGCTCTTTGTAGGCAATGAGCATTGGGTCTTATTGGTATAACCATTCAGTTAACTCTATGTCTTTTGATTGGATAGTTTCATCTATTTACATTCAATGTTATTTGCTTTGTAGTCTTCTCTTTCTTCTTTCCTGTCTTAATCTTAGTAAAGGCGATTTTATCTGGTGATATGTTTTAATTTCTTGCTTTTAATTTTTTTGTGTATGTGCTATATGTTTTTTGATTTGAGGTTACCAAGAGGCTTGGAAATACTATCTTATAACACATTATTTTTAACTGATGATAACTTACTACTGATTTCTTAAACAAACAAAAAGAAAAGTAATAAAAACTCTACATTTTAACATTGTTGTAGTTATTATTTTTCCTTGGTTCATCCTTAAGTCTTTCTACTTGATACATTTACACACTGCAATTACGATGTTATAGTAGTCTGTGTTATTCTGTGTATTTACTATTATCAGTGAGATTTGTGCCTTCGGATGATTTATTTTTGCTCATTAACATCCTTTTATTTCTGATTGAAGTACTCACTTTAGCATTTCTTGTAGGACAGGTCTGGTGCTGATGAAATCCCTCAGCTTTTGATTGTCTGGGAAGGTCTTTATTTCTTTCATGCCTAAAGGATATTTTTGATAGTTATATTATTCTAGGATAAAAGGTTTTGTGTTTCAGTATGTTAAATATGGCATGTCACTCTCTCCCTGGCCTGTGAGATTTTCACTGAGAAGTGTGCTGCCAGACATATTGAAGCTCCATGGTATGTTGTTTCTTTTCTCTTGCTGCTTTTAGGATCTTTTTTTATCCTTGACCTTTGGTAGTTTGATGATTAAATGCCTTGAGGTAGTCTTTGGGTTAAATCCATTTTATCTTCTATAACCTTCTTGTACTTGGATGTTGACATCTTTCTCTAGGTTTGGGAAGTTCTCTGTTATTATTGCTTTGAATAAACTTTCTTCCCTTATTTCTATTTCTACTTCCTCTTCAGCGCCAATATCTCTTCGATTTGCCCTTTAGAGGCTATTTTTCTAGGTCTTGTAGGCATGTTTCCTTCTTTTTTATTTTTTTTTCCTTTTGTCTCCTCTGTGTATTTTCAAGTAGCCAGTTTTTAAGCTAATTCTTTCTTCTGGTTGAGCAATTCTGCTATTAAGAGGCTCTGATGCATTTCTCAGTATGTCAAATAAAATATTCACTTCCAGAATTTCTGCTTTTTGTTTCTTTGAACAAAAAGAAATTCCATCTCTGTGTTATCTTGAAATTCATTGAGCTCCATCAAAACAACTGCTTTGTATGCTGTGTCTGGAAGGTCTCACATCTCTGTCTCTCTGAGATTAGTCACTAGTGCCTTATTTAGTTTGTTTGGTGCAGTTATGTTTTCCTAAATGGTCTTGATACTTGTGGATATTCATCCATGTCTGGGCATTGATGATTTAGGTACTTATTTTAGTCTCTGCAGTCTGAGCTTCTTTGTGTCCATCCTTCTTGGGAAGACTTTCTAAGTGTCCAAAGGGTCTTGGGTATTGTGATCTAAGTATTTGGTTACTGCAGCCACATCTGCATTAGGGGCACCCCAAGTCCAGTAACACTGTGGTTCTTGCAGACTTGTGGAGGTACCATCTTGATGTTTTGTGTAAGAACTGGGAGCATTCCTTGGATTACCAGGCAGAAGCTCTTGTTCTCTTCCTTTTCCTGCAAACAAATGGAGTCTCTCTCTCTCAATCTGTGCTGAACTGCCTGGAGCTGGGAAGGGGGTGACACAGTATTCCTGTGGCCACTACTACAAAGGCTGCACTAAGTCAGACTAGATGGCAGCACATCACTGGGTCTCACCAAAGGCCCATAGGGACCACTGCCTGGTCACCACTAATGTTCACTCAAGGACCAAGAGCTCCTCAGTCACAAGGTAGAAAATCCAGCTAGACTTGTTTCCTTTCCTTCAGGGCAATGAGTTCCCCCGAGCCCTGGCTGGGTCCAGATATGTCTGAATCCAAAACTTAGGAATCTATCTGTTGTTCTATTCTAATGTGGGTGAGTTGGTACTCAAGCCACAAGACAAAGTCTTTCCTACTCTTCTCTCCCATTTCCTCAGGCAGAGGAGTTTCTCTATGGCCACCCCCACCCTAGGCCTGCAGGGAGTACTGCCAGGCTGCCACCAATGTTCACTCAAAGCCCAAGCACTCTTCAGTCAGGTTGTGGTGAATGATTCCAGCCTGAGTCTCTCACTTCAGGCAGTGGGCTTCCCTGTGGCCCAAGGCAGATCCAGAAATGCCATTCAAGAGCCAAGGCTTGGAGTCAAGGGAGCATAGTAGCTTACTCAGTGGTCTATCTCAGTGGCTGAGCTAGTAATCAAGCTGTAAGACAATGTCTCCTTTACTCTTTGCACTTCTTTTCTCAAACAGAAGGAGTTTCTCCCTATAACCACTATAGCCAGGATTATGTTGGGTCACACTCACTGACACAACTCTGAGTCTCACTCAAGCCTTTGGTGAGTACTGCCTGGCTACTACTGCTGATTATTCTCTGGCCCAGTGCTCTTTTGACAGAAGGTGTGAATCCTTCCAGGATTGGGTCCTTCCCTTCAAGGCAGTAGGTTCCATTCTGGTCCAGGGTGTGTCTAGAAATGTCATCTGGGAGGCAGGGGCTGAAATGGGGGCCTCAGGATTCTGTGTGGTTTCCTATCCTATTGTGTATGAACTGGTATCCATGTTGCAAGACTAATTTATCTTTACTCTCCCCTCTCCTCTCCTCAAGCAGAAGGAAGGAGTGTCTCCTAGAGCTGCAAGCTGTGCTGTCTAGGGTCGGGGGAGCTGGGATGTAAGCACTCCCTTTACAGCCCTGGCTGGTGCTTCAATAGATCAAGTTAAAATCCACTGATCTTGAGTTCAGCACAGCACCAGGACTTTCCCAGGAATTGCAGTCTTTATGGCATAGACTGCCTTTCAAGTTTATTTAGAGCCCCAGAGCACTTTAGCCCACATGTTAGGGCTTGGCAGAACTCGGGTTCCCACTGCTGGAATGGACAATTTGCCTCTGGCTATGGCTGGTCTATATGCTCGTTGTGTGGGTGCTGGCTGAGTTGTGTCCAGTGTTGCTTTCTGCTGTGACAGTGCAGCACTGAGTTCAAATTAAACGTCCCACTATCACTGCTCTTTTTCTCCTTCCTCACAGCACACAGATTCTCCCTCTATGTACATGGCCCCTGCTACTGCAGAGGGATGGGGGAGGGGTGATGTTGGCTATTCAAGATTGTCTTTCCTACCCTTTTCAGTGCCTCTTTGCTTAATATAATTTTAAAACCAGATACTGTGATTGGTCGCATGACTTTTGGTTCTTACAATGGTGCTTTTCACGTGGATAGTAATTCAATTTGGTGTTCCTGTTGGGGTGGGAAGGGGACAATTGTGGGAGGCCTCTATTCAGCATGTTGTTCTGCCTCCCTCTCCCATATGATTTTTTAAAAATGTTGTGGGACTCAATTTGCTTGTATTTCATTGAGGTTTGCCACATTTATATATCTAAGAGATAACTAATCTGTAGTTTTCTTGTGATGTCTTTTGTTATAGTATGAAGATAATACTGGCCTCATAGAATGAACTAAGAAAAGTTCACTCCTCTTGTATATCTCAGAAAAGTTTGTTAAGTATTGGTGTCAATGACTCTTTAAATATTTTGTAGAATTCAGAGGGAAAGCCATCTAGGCCTGGGCTTGTCTTTGTGGGTAGTTCTTATTAGTAATTTATTCTTTTTATTTGTTATAGATCTATTCAGATTATTCCTTAAGTTGGTTTTGTGTCCTTCTATGAAATTGTCCATTTCATCTAAGTTTCCTAATTTGTTGGCATTTATATATAGTATTCCCTTACAACATTTTTTACTTCTGTGGATTCGTAGTGATGTCTCTTCTTTCACTATTTTAATCATTTGACTTTTAAGTATTTTGTTACTGGTCAGCATAGTTAAAAGACTTGAGAATTTTATGTTTCAAAAAGAACCAATTCATGGGTTAATTTTATTTACTGATTTTCTATCCTGTATTTCATTCATTTATGCTCTAATATTTATTTCTTTTCTTTTGCTAGCTTTGCATTTAGTTTGCTTTTTTTCCCCTAGTTTCTTAATGTGAAAGGCTGTTATTAATTTGAGATATTCCTTTTTTAAAAATATAGGCATTTATGACTATAAAATCGCCCCCAGCCACAGCTTTGGCTGACTCCATGTTTTTCTTGTGTTTTCATTTTCATTCATCTCAGAGTATTTTCTAATTTCTCTTGTGATTTCTTCCTTATCCTTTATTTAAATTATGTTTTCAAATTTCCATATATTTATGATGTCTCCAAATTTTCCTCCACTAATAATTTTTATTTTATTCTTATTGTGGTCAGAGATCATTCTTTGCATCATTTCAATCCCTTTACATTTATTGAGACTTGTTTTATGGCTCACGATATAGTCTATCTTGAAGAACACATATTCTGATTTTGGGTGGAGTATTCTATAGATGTCTATTAGGTCTAGCTGAAGCAAAGTGTTGTTCAAGTCTTTTATTTCCTTCTTAATATTTTCCAGTTGTTCTATTCATTATTTAAAGTGGAGCCTTGAAGTCTCCCACCATTGATATTTGTCTTTTACTCTTTTTAATACTGTAATTTTTTACTTTATCTATTTTGATGTCATTAGTTGTCTATATTTAAAACAGTTATATCTTCCTGATAAATGGGCCCTTAAATAATTATGAAATGTCTCTATTATTTCTAGTAATTTTTTACTTGTTTTAAAGTTTGTTTTGTCTAATATTAGTACAGCCACTCCAACTCTTTTATAGCTGGTGTTTGCAATGGTATATCTTTATTTTCATCCTTTTACTTTCAACCTGTTTGTATCTTTGAATATAAAGTGGATCTCCTATAGACAGTACATGGATGAATCTTGATTTTTTAAAATCTGATTGGACAATCTCTTCCTTTTGATTTGACTGTTTAATGAATTCATATTTAATATTATTATTGATATGGCTGAGTTTACATCTGTACGTCTTCCATTTTGGATTTTTTCTATCTGCCTCATTGTTGTTCCTCTCCATTCTTTCTTCATTGCATTTTTGTATTACATGGACATTCTGCAGTGTAACATTTTGATCCCATTAATGATGTTCTAAGTATATTTTTTAAAGAGTAAAACACGTAGAAACACAGCTAACCAAAGAGGTAAAGAACCTTTTTGAGGAAAATTATAAAACACTGCTGAAGGAAATCAGTGATGGCAGAAATATATGAAAGCTATTTCATGCTCATATATTGGAAAAATCAACATCATTAAAATGGTCATACTGCCCAATGGAATTTACAGATTCAGTGCTATTTCTATCAAACCACCAATGTAATTTTTCACAAAATCAGAAAAAAAAACTATTTTAAAATTAATATGGAACCAAAAATGAGCTCAAATAGCCAAAGCAATCCTCAAAAACAAAAATAAAAAATAAAGAAAACAATGCCAGAGGCATCACATTACCTGACTTTATACTACAAGGCTACAGTAACCAAAATAGCATGGTACCAAAAAAAAAAAAAAAAAAAAAAAAAAGACACATAGACCAATGGAACATAATCAAGAACCTAGAAATAAAGCTATGTACCTACAATCATCTAATCTTCAACATGGTTGACAAAAATAAGCAATGGGGAACGGACATCCCATTCAATAAATGCTGATGGTGCTGGGATAACTGGCTAGCCATATGCAGAAGACAAACTGGACTCATACCTAGCATCATATACAAAAATTAACTGAAGATGGATTAAGACCTCAAACTACAAAAATCCTAGGAGAAAACTTAGGAAATGCCCTTCTCAACACCAGCTTTGGCCAATAATTTATGGCTAAGTCCTCAAAAGAAATTATAACAAAACAAAAAGTGAGAAATAGGACCTAATTAAACTAAAGAGCTTCTGCACAGCAAGATAAACTATCAAGTAAAAAGACTATGTACAAAATGGGAGAAAATATTCACAAAATACACACCTGAAAATGGTCTATTATCCATAATCTATAAGGAATATAATCAATTCAAGAAGCAAAAAAACAAATGACTCCATTAAAAATGGGCAAAGAACATGAACAGACACTTCTCAAAGGAAGACATATAAGTGGCCAACAAACATGAAAAAATGCTCATCATCACTAATCATCAGAAAAATGCGAATCAAAACCATAATGAGATACTATCTCACACTAGTCAGAATGGCTATTTTTTGACTGAAGTCAAAAAACAACAGATGCTGGTGAGGCTGCAGAGAAAAGGGAATGCTTATAAACTGCTGGTGGGAATGCAAATTAATTCAGGCTCTGTGGAAAGCAGTTTGAACTTAAAACAACTACTATTCAACTCAGAAATCCCATTACTGGGTGTATACCCAAAGAAAAATAGATCATTACACCAAAAAAGGCACATGCACTTGTATCTTTATTGCTGTGCTATTCATATAGCAGAAACATGGAATCTATCCAGGTGGCCATCAATGGCGGACTGGATTAAATAAATGTAAATATATACCATAGAATACTATGCAGCCATAAAACACAAAATCATGTCCTTCACAGCAACACAGATGCAGTTGGAAACCATTACACTAAGTGAACTAATGCAGAAACTGCAAACCAAATATCACATCTTCTCATATGTGGGAGCTAAACATCGGGGTATACGTGGTCATAAATATGGGAAAAGATGTTAGAGAACAAGAGAAAGGAGGGAGGGAGAAGGGGTGAAGGTTAAAAAGGACTACTTATTGAGTACTATGCTGACTACCTGAGTGACAAATTCATTTGTACTCCAAAACCTCAGCATCACACAATATACCTTTGTAATAAACCTGCACATGTACCCTGATTCTAAAATAAATGTTGAAAAAAAGTATATTTTTAAAAGTTACTTTCTTAGTGACTGTTCTATGAATGACAATATACATTCTTATCAGTATTTACTTCATATTTATACTGATTAGTTGCAGTGAAATATAGAAAGTTTACTACTATATAGCTTATTTCCATCCCACTTTTGTGCTATTGTTATTCATATTATGTCTATATATGTTACAAATCAGTAACACATTATTACAATCTTTATATGATCTTATGTCTTTTTAAAAAGCTGAGAGAAGGGCACATATATATGCATAGAGTTCATGATATTTGCCTTTTTATATACCATTTCTGGCTCTTGTCATTTGTGCCTATAGATTCAAGATATTACCTGGTATCATTCCTTATATAGCTTTGTTTCTATTCCCAATAAAAGAATAATATAAATTGTTTTATGCAGTTGCTTTATAAGTCAGTTAAGAGAAGAAAGGAAAAAAAATTCAATTACACTGTCTTTTTAAAGTACTCATGTGATTGCCATTACTGGTGCTTCCTATTTTTTCATGTGAATTTGAATCACTGTCTGGTGTCACTTGCTTTTTGCCTTTGTATTTCTTATAATGCAAGTCACTACCAATGAGTTTTCTTTTTACTTGTCTGGGAACATCTTATTTTACCTTCATTTCTAAATGACAGTTTTGCTAGATATAATATTCTTAGTTGGGTGGTTTTGTTTAATTTCAGCAATTTGAACATGTCGTCATTATGTCTTCTGGCCTTCACTGTTCTGGTGAAACTTCCATTGTTAACCATATTGGGGTTTCCTTGTATGTGAGGAGCTATTTTCCTCTTACTGTTTTCGAGATTTTCTCATGTTTAGCTCACATTTGACTATGATGTGTCTCCTTATTTACCCTACTTGACATTTGTTGAGCTCCTTTGATGTGCAATGCTTTGCATCAAATTTAAGTGTTCTCGTGAATTTCAGATTTTAGTCTCCCTCACTTCCTGGTACTCGCATTGTGCATATGTTGGTACACATTTCTCTTATTTTTCCCCACTGTTTTCTCTGTTCTTCAGACTGCATAATCTCTATTGATCTTCCTTCAAGTTTAGATTTTTTTCTGCAGCTCAAATATACTATTAAACTCTTGTGAATTTCAGTTATTGCACTTTTCAACTCCAGAATTTCCATTTATAGATACACACACACCCCTTCTCTTTGTTGACAAATATTTTGTCTGCTACAAAAGTCACTTGGGCCACTTCTAAGGCAGCATTTATCACCTTCTTTTCCCCGTGTATGGGTTACTCTTTCCTGTTTTTTTCCATGTCTTGTAATTTTTTTGTTGTAAATTAGACATATTAGATAGTACCTTACAACAATCCTGGATACTGATACTCATTTCCTGGGGAATTTTAGTTGTTTATTTCCTCTGCAGTGTACAGCCTGACGTTATCTGTTTTTTAGTTCAGCTATTAATACCTAAGGGTTGCCTCCAGGTTAACACAAGGCACTTATTAACCAATAGGATTTTTACACTTTACCACTGGATGTGTGCATGTTGGAGGCTGTTACGAAGAGTTCAGGTAATTTACTTTTCACCCATGTTCATCAGGGACTAGAAGCTTGGAGGATCCCTCTGTGATAATCATAAGCAAGCACAGCCTTCGACATACACACAGTCTTTCAGATTGCAAGGGATGAGTGCCATTTTATTTTTAATCCTGTGTTCCTAGGAGTCACTTCTGGGTCAAGGTAGCTTATTGTTCAGTGTTTGGTCAAAGGTTGTTTTTAAATTCCTTGTGCCAGTAAAGATTTAGCTTGTGTTGATGGGTCTGCATGCATCGGAAAATGCTTTCTAGTCTGTCCCATGTTCTGCTCTGATCGTTGTGAGTTGGTGCAGCCCAGCAGATGCACACAAACTTTTCAACCCCTAGAGTCGGCTGCTCCAGGGAGAGCTCTTCTTGGCTGTCTCTTTCATGTTTCTATTAAACTTCTGTTTGCTTTGTATGTGCAAGCTTCCCTTAATTGATCTCCACCAAGATCTCCATCCACTGTTTTTGACACATCTTTAGGGATGCAGTTCTCCATATTCTGTTCCAGATGAAGTCAGTTTCCACAGGTAGAGCAATGGAGTTGTCTTTATTGCATACTTTTCCCCTTGGACAGAACCTCTGCACCACTGAACTGAAGCTAAGGGTGGGGCCCATTTTTCCTGAAATAAAATCAGTATTTTACTCATGGGTGATGGGGTGGAAGTCCCCAGTATTTGCCAGTTTCCTTCATTGAGTGATGCTTCCAATATTATGAGCAAGCTGGGATAGAGAAAATCAGGGCCTCCTTATTCTTAGTCTTTGCATAGAATTTCTACTCTAAGGGTGTAGGGGAAAAGCTGGGTTGCAGAAGGTGTCTCTAGTCCTTTTGGCTTCTTCTGCCTGGAATAGAATTTCTGCAACACAGGTTTGAGGGTGTATTCATATGGGGTTGAGGGATGGGATAAGAAATGTAGACAGTTGGCCCTGACAGGGTAAAACTGTAGATCCAGAATGTGAGCTGGGGGACGAGTGAGCCCCAACTACTCCCATCATCTTTTTTTAAAATTATACTTAAAAGTTCTGGGGTACATGTGCAGATTGTGCAGGATTGTTATATAGGTATATACATGCCATGTGGTTTGCTGCATCCATCCTCCTGTCATCTACATTAGATATTTCTCCTACTGTTATCCCTCCCAATGCCCCCACCCTCTGCTATCCCTCCCCTAGTCCCCTGACCCGCCAATTGGCCTGGTGTGTGATGTTCCCCTCCCTGTGTACATGTGATCTCATTGTTCAACACCCACTTATGAGTGAGAAGATGTGGTGTTTGGTTTTCTGTTCTTGTGTCAGTTTGCTGAGAATGATGGTTTCCAGATTCATCTATGTCCCTGCAAAGGAAATGAACTCATCCTTTTTTATGGCTGCCTAGTATTCCATGGTGTATATGTGACACATATTCTTTAT
>CAUYLG010011873.1:0-21539 GCA_963573385.1 Cacajao melanocephalus | reverse complement strand
AGGGTTTTCATTTTTGGGGTAATTACAGAAGATCTTACGTAAGGAAAGGCACGGACCATAGGCCAGTCTGTTTATACTCTATAAAAAGCCCACACAGCTTCTTTCACATTTATAAGGAACATTATAGCCCAGTGTCCAGCTAGGGTTGCGACAAGCAGGGCATTGGTGACCTTTACAGATGCCTTTGCTCGTTCACAAGAATTTGATCCGGGCCTGTCAGGTGCAAGAATTGCGACTATGATGCAGATGCAAAGCTGATAAGCAGTAGGACCTTGCATTCACGGCACGTGCAGTCACGTAGGGATGGAGAGGATAGTACACAAACGGGCGATGAGAGGAGGACGTGGCAGAGCGGGAGGTAAGAGCTCCCCGCCTTCCCGCCCATGACAGTACACGTGAATGGGGATCTCTGGACTTCAGACCCTGGCTTCTCAACAAGATGAAGTTAAAACCACTCTACTCTCGCTCTGTCTTTAGTCACCCCTTGCACCTGGGAAAAATAGTCGGGTCTATTTTTCTTCTTTTTCGCAGGGTGCAGGGGACACGGGGCTTGGCTCAAAAGTGTAACATCCCCTCCTTCTCAGTGGCAAGGATAGTGTGTCTTATAGACCCGGGTGTCTGGGCTGTAGTGAGAAGTGGCCGTCGTGGGGCAGCCCTGTATCTGGCCCTTCCCTCCCAGGCCCGGGAAGGCACCACAGGAAGATTCAAAACAGGTGAAGAGCCAGAAAGGGCCCCTATAGGAGCTAGAGGGAGATCAGCACAGAGAACACGGGAGTGATCTGGATGAAAGGGTTGGTGGATGCTGGGCCCCGACTGGCCAGTTCTTCTCTGGCACTTATCTCATCCCCTGAAAGCAATCCGGGAATCAAGGCGTTTCCATGGTGACAGCAGCCATTCTCGATCCCTCCCACCTTCCAGTTGGTTTGGGAGGCATCTGGGGAGAGTGGGGCAGGGGGTTGGAAAAGAATAACGCATTGGATTTTTGCCACCCTCTGTCTCCTTGCGTCCTTCTGAGGCGGACAGAGTAGGGGCAAGGCTGGCAGTAGTGTGGGCCAGGGTGGCGGATGAAGGCATGTGTGGTACCCTTCATGTCCTGTGTTCTCCTGAGTTCTCCTGAGTCCCATGACTAGCACGGCGGCCACTTCCTACTACTCATTCCTGATTGTCTTCTCATTCTTTTCCTTCCCATTCCTTTAAGTCTCTTCTCTCAAACGTACCCTCTGATGCAGGCTGCAGGGAGAAGATGTCTCAGCAGCCAGGCAGTTGCCGCAAAGTTTGAGTCAGGCAGCTCAGGCTCCTCTCCTCAAAACCGTTCCAGCCCCAGATTTCTCAATAAAAGGAAATCTGACAGTTGTGGTTAATGACGGGAACTGTGGGTGCTTTGTTCCTCTCTACCCATGAATGTCACAGAGAACGGGGAGAGACTGGACCAGATGGTTCACAGGACAAGTGGTCTCTCTTGACCCAGAGTGGGTACACAGAAATGAACCTCGCAGTGTTGGCAAGCAATCAGCAGTCTCTTGACCCAGAGTGGGTACACATACGTGAACAATTCAGTGTTCCCAAGCAGTCAGCCGTCAAGTATCTCAGGAATCTGGCACTATTGTGTCAGCAAACCACCTGGGCTCCTTCCAACTTTAAGCAAAAAGTGCAGTTAGAGAAGTGAAAGGTATCTCTTGGGCCAGCGATGTTAAAGGTGCTCCATTCCAGGCTAAAACAGCTACAAAAATTCTTATTCTTGGTATTTGTCAGAGAGCCCCCACCTTTTATCAGTGTAACTCTGTGAGGTTTTCCCCTTACAAATAACAAAGATGTATCTTGTAAACTAAAAGGCAAATGCTGTGTAGAGGTTGATGCGTTTTAATAATAATGACTCCCAATGAGTCAGGTGTGCCTGTGAAAACACGCTTTTGCAATGAGACTTTTTGTCTCTCTCCTTTCGGGGTTTGACTTTAATTCCCTATGTGGTGATGCTGGATTGGTTTTTTTCTTAACTTATCTTGATCAATGAAATGTTTCTGATGTGACATTGCTCACCTTCCTAGGCTGAGTTCTAAGATGCTTTGCAGTTTGTCTTTGCCCTTTTAGAGTCTTGAGCTCCCCATGCTGTGAACAATTCCAGAGTGAAAGACCAGGTGGAGGGAGAGGCCCAGTCAAGCTAGCTGTTCCTGCAATTCCAGTTAGAACTGCATCCTTGTGTGTGGGGGGATTTTAGACCACCCCAGATTAGCTGTCTGTAGTCGCATGATTGAGCCCAGGTGTGCCTAGCAGAAGACGCTCCCAGTGAACCCATCATTGAATCATGGAAAAGTGTCATCATTGCTCTCAGGCAATGTGGTTCAGGATAAAATGCAGCCATAGTTGAGTATTGGGTTTGGTATTCTTTAGTCTTACGGTATAAGTATCCTTTAGTGTTACAGTATAACCCTGGATCAGACTATGGACTTGGTTCATAGTATTAAACAACTTATTTAACTTCTCTAAGATTCATTCTTTATCCGTAAATTATTGATAAAAATAAATACTGCCTTCTTAGGGTTTTGAGTGGATTAAATGTGATAATACATGTGTGTTCTTAATGAAAAAATTATAGAACAAAATCTAAGAAAAAAACACTATTTAAAATGGAATATTTTAGTGAATCCGACAGAAAGTAGAAGACTTAGAAAACATTTAAAATATTTAAAATTCTTCAAAAGAAGTCAAAATCAGTCAGAAAAACATTGTATGATAGAATGAAACATGGCACATAAAATCATGTTTCAGAACTATTTACTAGGCTACTCAATGTTTTCATACAGTGTTCATGATGCATTATTTGAAATCATTTATAAGAAAAGACACAAAATTATTGACCCCAACCTAAAAACCTAATATAAATACAGATAAATGTGTGGAAAGATCCACAAAATTTATTGTCAAATATTGTGTCCACATTGTAGTGTTACTGGTATGATGGTATTATTTCATCACTGCTATTCACATGTTTCATACCTTTTATGTGCTTTCCAAATTGTTCTACAATAAATAGGAATTACCCTCATGGTCAGAAAATAAGGTACCAGTAAAAATGAAGTTTTCTTTGACAGAATTTTGATATAACTTTGAAAAGTGTAGAATTTTTTTTTGGCAGTTATTTTTCCTCTTTTGAGCTCCCTAAATCTGTATATACTGAGTCTGTTCAGTTAGAGTTCTTGCCTGTCCATGTTCCTGACTCCTAACCCTAATACATGTTAACTTATAAATTATTGAGGATAAACTAATATATTCACATTAACGATGTCACAGAATCACAGTATAGCAAGGAAGGCCCAGAATGAATATGTAACCATTAAATCAGGTGCTAGGACTGCAAAACAGATCAAAACAGACCCAAAACATGCTCATAGAACTGATATTTTATTGAAAAACACAGATAATTTTTTAAAATGAATTAGTAAAACTCTTAGTATACACGGGAGTGCTAAATTGTATGTAGTTATTTATGCTGGATATATGTTAGTTATCACATTATTAAATTACATACGTTTTTAGTATTCCGTAGTTTGCCTTTTGATTATCTCCGTGGTTTTATTTGAAGAGAAATTTTAATTTTTTCAAAGTGTTTTGTCAACTTATTTTTAATGAATTTTATTTTTATGTTTTAGTATCATATAATAATGGTCAAAAATATTTTCTCTCTTTTTTTTATTAAATTTGGTCGTTTGACGTTTTGGCCTAAGATTGTGTTAATTTCTGTATATGGTTTGAAATATGGATCAAGGTTCACTATATATGTGTATGTATATATACACACACAGACACACACACATGTACATTTATCTCACATTTCCCAGCATCTTATTGTTTAAATACTGTTATTTCCTCATTAGACTGATTTTACAGCTTAGTGAAAATGAATTGGTGGCATGTATGGATATTTCTCGTCCTTCTATTCTATTTGTTCATCGTTTTTCAGAACCATAGTACACTGGCTAATCTAGTTAGACAGTAATTCTGGAAATTACAAGTGTAAATTCTCCAACTTTGTGATTCTCTTTCAGATTGTTTTGGATATTCTAGTTTATTTCCCTTTTATATCAGTTTTAGAATCATCATGCTGATGTCTGCAAATATGTATCTGGGACATTGGTTGGAATTGCATTAACTCTATAATCGATAGAACGCTGTAAAACTATAGATTTGAATCCTTCAATCCATAAATATGATACTCTTCTCCACTTAATTAGTAATTATTTGATTTTCTTAGTGTCTTTACAGTTTTAGCCTACAGATGTGTTAGGTTTTCTATTGATGCTGTAACAAATTGCCACAAATTTAGTTGTTAACAACACAAATTTATTATATGAGAGTCTAAAGGTCAGAAATCTAAAATAGGTCTATCTCAGCTAAAATGTAGGCATTGGCAGGGATTTGTTCCTTCTGTTGGCTCTGGAGGAGAAGCTCCTTGATTGTCTTTTTTTAGATGCTAGTTGCTTTCTCCATTCTTTGGTTCATGGCCTTTACCTCTACCTCTATTCGTTATTCTAGTATTTTCCCATGTTTCTTTTATTCTAACCACCTTCCTCCTACGTACAAGGGCCCTTGTAATTATGTTGGGATGACCTAGATAATCCCAATGTCATCATACTTAGTTTAATCACATCTACAAATTTTTTTGTACAATAAAATGTAATGTTTTGGGTTCAGGCGTTACTCTGCAAACATCATTTCTGGGGGTAGGGGCTGTTATTCTGCCTACCACAGAGATCTTGTAATTTTTCCTTAGAGTTTCACTTAAATATTTTATGTTGATATTATTTATGTTTCATTTAGCTTGATTTAATCATTGCATAACGTATACATATACAAAACATCATGTGGTACACAATAAATGTATACAATTTTTATGTCAGTTACACCATAAAAAAATTGGAAGAAAAAGGCTGAATAATACAAAACAGTATTTCACTGAAAAAAAACACATAAATACCAGTGAATATACTATTCTCTTTGAGAAATCATAAAAGAGATATGACAACAAAATTCTCTTACCTTTTCTTTCATTTTAAGATATCACAAAAAGTTATATAAGTAAACATGCATTTACTATAATACTGTTTTAGATATTATATACTAAAAAGGGTTATCACTTTGGAAAATTCTATGTACATACAGTATTTTCAACTGGGAAATTTTTTTTACTGTTCAGACTGTTCTCCCCGCAACACACATGAAAAGAATCCATGTATTCTATTACTACAATTGTTTTCATTATGGAAAAGATACTTCAACTGATTTTTTTTTTTTTTTTTTTTTGCTTTCCGACATTAATGGTCTTACACATATTCATAAATACTGAATTAAAAAAAACCCTAAAATCCTGCCTGTAACCATATAGTAATTGTTTTTTATACTTTTTCCTCTTCAATGTTTACACTGTAGCCTCTATTTCAGTTGGAATCAAAATTCTATTAATCACTATTTATAACATTTTTTACATATTTCCACAATATAAGTAGCTTATTTATAACCTATTTCTTAAACATGTATAGTAGTTTTATGCTGCAGATGGCCTCACACAGTCTGGCGCTTGTATTTTTCTTGCCCATTCACTCACTTACACTCTCTCTCCCCCTCTCCCCCGACCCCCGTGTGTGTGGGTGTAGGTGTGTGTGTTTCCCTCTATCTTGCTCCATTAGGTTAAAGTTAAGTAGTGTCACCACAAGCAAATGGGGAGAGAAGCCTAGGAGATATCTCTTGAGTATCAATTCTATCACACCTTTCCATTCTTCAAATATATTCCTAAAAAATGGGGAAAGAATAATTTTTAAAAGTGAAATATTCCTGTATGGACTATACTTAACTCTTCGTAAATGGTTGACATACAACTTTGAAAGGTATTTTAAAAGTCTATCAGAAAATCTTTTAGTCTTTGAGCAAAAAATGGACACTGTGGATCACCAATGAAGTGTGGATCACCAATGAAGTGACCTGAGAGCCAGGAGTCTGTTGGGAGCTCTAAAGAAGAAGCCTTGCAAATGATGACTAGTTGATAGGTGAGAAAAGTTTAGAGAATTTGGGAATCTGGAGTAAAACCTCTCAGCTGACAAACAATGGTTGTGGCCTCTATACAATGTATTTCTTATTTGAGCCAAGCCTCATTTGGCAAAAATACATAAATTTTATTTATATTTATAGATAAATTTTTTAGAACTTATGTGGATATGTTTTCTGCAGAGTCCACTGTTCCTATGTATAGTCTCCCAGAAGGCACAAAAAGTTCCTTGAAGTAGCCCAGCACTGAAGAGTGGGTGCCCAGGATCCAAAATGGGCATCACTGTGCTTGCAGCTACAACCCCATCCCCAGGGGCACCACATGTATAGTACATGCTGTACATTACTCTTCTCAAAAAGGTGTCGTCATATTTTAGTTCACATGAATGACACCTTCTTGAGAAAGGCACTGCACGCTGAATGGCTGAATGTGGCATCCCAGACCAAATGCTCCCCATTCATGCAGTTTTTATTCAAGTCCCTATAGGTGTATTACGCCTTTGCATGGCCACCAAGATTTATACCAATGAACTATGCAGCTTCTAACCCCCAGCGCTCCCCTTTACATCCTGCCCCGAATGAGATTTTAACATGCAGATTTTTGTTTTGTTGTAATCCCAGGTATTCAGGAGACTGGGCCAAGAGGATCCCTTGAACCTGGGAGGAGGTTTCATTCAGCTTAGGTCATGACACTGTATTGACGAGTTACAATGTGAGACTCTGTCTCAAAAAAAACGAAACCAAAATCAAACAGAAAACAACTTAAATTTACTGGTTAAGTAGAAAAAAACCATTCACCAAAGCTTTCTGTTGTCCTAAAAATCCAGCTGTGCTGCATAAAACTAAACTCAAAGAGAAAAACCAAAGAATACCACAACCTGGATGCAAAGAAGTAGAGAAGAGTCAGAGCGTACCAGGTTAGAGAGAGCAGAAATTTCATTTCTTCTCCAGGGTATGGAGTACAAAGAACCCATAGAAATTAATACAGGAGACAGACAAGACAGAGAATGGGCTGGAAGACAAGAAATGCTATTTTATTTCTCTAAGCTCCATGCTTCCATAGTTCATTTATTTGGGCTCTGTGTATGTCTCTGTGTATGTGTGTTGTTAATAGCTTAAATATTTTTTAACTCTAAGATTTAGTGTTTGCATTAATATATTTTACATCCCTCTACTTTTGCCCATCTTTCACGTCTTCATATTTAAAATGTTTGTTTTGTTTTGGAAAGTATATAGTTGTTTTTTAATTTTATGTAATTTGACAATCTGTCTTAATTGAAGCATTTCAATCATTTATATTAGTATAATGATTTATATATATGCATTTAAATCTGCTGGCTTTCTAGTTGCTTTCTATGTTTCCTCTTTTTCTTATCCCTAAATTACCTCTTTTTCTACCTGATGGTGGATTTAGTGTATTTATCATTCAGCTATATTTTCTCCACTCTTGGCTTATTAGTTAGGTCACTTTAAAAAAATATTGGTTGCTCTAGGGTTTGCAAAGTTTATACTTTCAATTGATCACAGTCTATCTTCAAAAAATATTATGCTACTTTAAGGACAGTTTAAAACTTTACCATAGTATGCTTACAATTCACCCCATCCTTTGTCATATTTTTGTTAATTTTATTAATGCTCTAATCTCCACACACATATTTGTTTACACTATTAATTTTATTGACTGATTCATAAAATAATAATAAAATGTCCTCTGTATGAACCTAAAAATTTTGAGACAGGTCTCAGGTAATTTGGAAAGTTATTTTTGCCAAGGGTGAGGATGTGCACCCATGACACGGCCTCAGGAAGTCCTGGTGACGTGTGCCCAAGATGGTCAGAGCACAGCTTAGTTTCATACATTTTAGGGAGACATGAGACATCGATCAACATATGTAAGATGAACATTTGTTCCGTCTGTTCCAGAAAGGAGGGACAACTCAAAGCAAAAGTGGGATACCTCAAAGTGGGGAGGAGACTTTAAGGTCACAGGTAGGTGACAGACAAAAGGCTGCATTCTTTTGAGTTACTGATTAACCTTTGCAAAGCAGGCAATCAGATAAGCATTTATCTCAGTGAGCAGAGGATGACTATGAATAGAATGGGAGGCAGGTTTGCCCTAAGCAGTTTCCGGCTTGACTTTCCCTTTAACTTAGTGATTTGGGCACCTAAGATATTTTTCATGTCCATATCTACTTTACCATTTTCTGTGTTTTTGTTTGTGTAGATTGACATTTCTGCCTCGAATTTCCTCTGCCTGAGGAAATATGTTAACATGTATTCTAATGCGTTTCTACTGGGGTGAATAATCAAAATGTTCCTTGTCTGAAAAAACTGTCATTTTGTGTTTATTATAGAGATAGTTGTGCACCCATTGAAAGAAATATTTATCTCTCAGAATAGTTTGCTTTTTTCTAACATAAACATTTCTTATAGTTCCTATCTGTGTGCTGAAATTCCTCATCTTCTCATCCTAATGTCAACTTTTCCTATAGTGATATCCTTTGGATCTATGTTTCCACCCAAAGCTCATGTTGAATTGTAATCCCCAATGTTGGATGTGGGACCTGGTAGGAGGTGATTGGATCATGGAGGTAGAATTCTCAGGAATGGTGTAGCACCATCCCTGTGGTGCTGTTCTCAGGATAGTGAGTTCTCAGGAGATGTGGTTGTTAAAAAGTGTGTAGCACCTCCCCCATCTCTCTTCCTCCTGTTCTGGCCACATGAGGGTAAGCTTCTCCCTTACCTCTTCGATAATTGAAAGTTTCCTAGGGCCTCACAGCCATGCTTCTTGTACAGCCTACAGAGCCATGAGCCAATTACAGATACCTAAAAATGTGGAACCAGCTTTTGCACTGGGTGACAGGCAGAAGTTGAAACAGTTTGGAGGGCTCAGAGGAAGACAGAAAGATGAAGGAAAAGTTGAAATTTCCTAAAGACTTGTTTAATGGGTTGTCACTAGGTGGCTGATAGTGATATGAATACTGAAGACCAGCCTGAGGAGTTCTCAGATGCAAATGAGGAACTTATTGGGAAGTTGAGTAAAGTTCACCTTTGTTATAGATTAGCAAAGAAAACTGGTGGCATTGTGGCCTTGCCCTAGGGCTCTGTGGAACATTTGAACTCGAGAGTGGTAATTTAGGGTTTCTGGTAAAAGAAGATTCTAAGCAGCATAGCATTCAAGATGGGGCCTGGTTGCTTCCAATAGCCTAGGCTAATGTGTATCAACAACAAAAAAAAAAATGATGTAAAACTGGCACTTATATTTAAAAGGAAAGCAGAGTGTAAAGGTTTTGAAAATTTGCAGCCTGGCCACAGGACGGAAAAGAACAACCTATTTTCTGGGGAGGAATTCAAGCTAGCTGCAAAAATCTGCTTAAGTAACAAGTGGCTGAATGTTAATAGCCAAGACAATGGGGAAGCCTCAAAGGCATTTCAGAGACCTCTGCAGTAGCCCCTCCTCCCATCACAGAGAGTAGCCTAGGAGGAGAAAATGTTTTCATGGGCCACACCCAGGGCCCCACTGCCCTGTACAGTGTCTGGACACTGCTCCTGATGTCCTGGCTGCTGCAGCGCCAGCCTCAGCCCAAACTGTCCTGATACAGCCTCAGCTGCTGGTTCAGAAGGTGCAAACCATGAGCCTTGGTGGCTTGCACTTGGTGTTAAGCCAGCGAGTACACGGAGCAAGAGTTGAGGCTTGTGAGCCTCAGCCTACATTTCAGAGCATGTACGGAAAAGCACAGCTGTCCAGGCAGAAGCCTACTGCAGGGGCGTAGTCCTCATGGAGAACCTTTACTAGGGCAGTGCAGAGGAGAAATGTGGTATTGGAGCCACCACACAGAGTCCACACTGGAGCACTGCCTAGTGAAGCTGTGAGAAGAGGGCCAACATCCTCCAGACCCCAGAATGATAGATCCACTGACAGCTTGTAATTCTGCCTCGAAAAGGCACAGGTACTCAATGCCAGGCCATTGGGAGCTGAACCATGCAAAGTCACACAATTGGAGCTGCCCAAGTCTTTGGGAGCCCAACCCTTTACACCAGTGTACCTTGGGTGTAAGACATGGAACTGAAAGAGATAATTTTGGAGATTTAAGATTTAAAGACTTCCCTGCTGGGTTCCAGACTTGCACAGGACCTGTAGCCCTTTTCTATTGCCTGATTTATCACAAGTATTTACCCACTGCTTATACCTCCATTGTACCTTAGAAGTAATTAACTTGTTTTTTATTTTACAGGCCGATAGGCAGTAGGGATTAGCCTCATCTCATATGAGACTTTGGATTGGGGACTTTTGAGTTAATGCTTCAATGAGTTAAGACTTTGGGGGACTGTTAGGTTGTATTTTGCAACGTGAGAAAGACATGAGATTTGGGAGGGGCCAGGGCAGAATTTTAAGACTTGGATCTGAGTCCCCACCCAAATCTCAGGTTGAATTGTAATCCCCAATGTTGGAGGTGGGGCCTGGTGGGAGGTGACTGGATCATGGAAGTGGAATTCTGTTGGAATTAAATAGTGGATATAAACCACTACTTAAAATGGAATATTTTAGTAAATCTGAGAGAAAGAAGAAAAGACTTAGAAAATATTTAAAATATTGAAAATGCTTTAAAAGCAAGTCAAATAATCAATCAGAAAACAATTGTACGATAGAATGAAAAATGGCACATAAAATCATTTTTCAAAATTATCTACTAGGCTACTCAATGTTTTCATAAAGTATTCATGATGCATTATTTGAAATCATTTATAAGAGAATGGTAGAAAGTGTTTGACCCCCAACCGAAGCCCTAAGTATCAAGGCAGATAAATATGTGGAAAAATCCACACCTAAATTTTATCAAACACTGTAGCTATATTATGATATTACAGGTATTAGGGTATAATCTGATTACTGCTATTCATGTTTCATACCTTTTATGTGTCTTCCATGTTGTTCTGCAATAAATAGGAATCATGCTCATGGTAAGAAAAAAAAGATAACAAATATGTATTTTTCTTTGACAGAATTCTGATATATGAATAACTAGGAAAAGTGTAAAATTTGTTTTTGGCAGTTATTTTTCATCTTTTGAACTCCCTAAATCTATATATACTCAGCCTGGTCAATTAGCATTCTTGCCTTTCCATGTTCCTGACTCCTAACTCTAATGAATGTTAATTTCTTATAAATTATGAGGATAAACTAATACATTCACAATAATAATGTGACAAAATTATAATATATCAAGGAAGGTTCAGAATGAATACTAAATCATTAAACTAGGTTTTTCTCCTGTGCTAGGACTACAACACAGATCAAAATAGACTGAAAACATGCTCATAGAACTGACATCTTATTTAAACACACTGATAGTTTTTAAAAGTAACTAGTAAAACTTTTGGTATACACAGAAGTGCTAAATTATATGTAGTTGTTTATGCTGGATATATGTCATTTAACACAATATTACATATATTTTAAGTATTCTGTGGTTTGTCTTTTATCTCATTAGTCTTATTTGAAGATAAATTTTAATTTTTTCAAAGTCTATTTCATCAACTGATTTTAAGTCAATTTTATTTTTATATTTTGATACCATATATAATATTTTAATGGTCAAAAATATTTTCTCATTCTTTTCATAAAATTTTATAGTTTGGCATTTTGGCCTAAAATTATGTTAATTTCTGTATTTGGTTTGAAATAAGGATTAAGGTTCATATTTTTCATATGTATATCACATTTCACAGCATCTTAATGTTTATATACTGTTATTTCTTTATTGGATTGACTTTACAGCTTAGTCAAAATGAATTGGGGACATGTATGGATATTTCTGGTCCTTCTATTATATTCGTCCATCCTTCTTCAGAAACTTAGCACATTGGCTAATCTCGTTATGCAATAAATCTAGAAAATAGAAGTGTAAATTCTCCAACTTTGTGATTCTCTTTCAGATTGTTTTGCATATTCTAGTTTATTTGCGTTTTATATCAGCTTTAGAATCATCATGCTAATATCCACAAATAATTTTCTGAGACATCGGTTGCAATTGCATTAACTCTAGAGATCAGTAGAACTCTATAAATCTATAGATTTGAATCTTTCAATCCATAAATGTGATACTCCTCTCCACTTAATTAGTAATTACTTGATTTTCTTAGTGTATTTACACTTTTAGCATACAGATGTTTTTGGTTTTCTATTGATACTGTAACAAGTTGCCACAAATTTAGTTGTTCACAACAACACAAATTTATTATATTAGAGTCTAATGGTCAGAAATCTAAATTAGGTTTATCTCAGGGAAAATTAAGGCACTGGCAGGGCTTTGTTCCTTCTGTTGGCTCTAGAAGAGAACCTACTTGTGTTTTTTAGATTCTAGATCCTTTTTCCATTCTTTGGTTCATGGCCTGTACTACCTCCATTTGTCAATACTATAGCATTTCCCAACGTTTCTCTTATTCTAACCACCGTTCTCCAATTATAGGGCCCTTGTAATTGTGTAGGGCTCACCTAGACAATCTAGGATAATCCCAATCTCAAAATATTTAATCATATCTGCTATTTTTTTTTCTACCATACAATGTGATTTTTTTGAGTTCAGGAGTTACTCTGTCAACATCTTTTGGAGGGGGGGCTATTATTCCTCCTACCAGAGATCTAGTAATTTTTCCATAGAGTTTTACCAAAGTATTGTATTTTTATATTATTTTATGTTTTAATTAGCTTGATTTAATTATTGCATAGTATATACATATATCAAAACATCATGTTGTATACCTTAAATATGTACAATATTTGAGACCAACCTGGCCAACATGGTGAAACCCTGTCTCTACTAAAAATACAAAAATTAGCCTGGCATGGTGTCAGGTACCTGTAATCCCAGACACTTCGGAGGCTGAGGCCGGAGAATCACTTGAACCCAGGAGGTGGAGTTTGAAGTGAGCAGAGATCATGCCATTGCACTCCAGCCTGAGTGACAAAAGCAAGACTCCACCTAAAAAAAAAATACACACACACACAATTTTTATATCAGGTAAACCTTAAGAAATTGAAAGAAAAAAGGCTGAGTAATATGAAAAAGTATTTCACTGATGGAAAAACCTTAAATACTAGTGAATAGACTATTCTTTTTGAGAAATTTAATATGAAAGAGCTGTAACAAGTAAATTGTCTTACTGTTCTTTCATTTTAGGATGTCACTTAAAGTTACATGAGTAAACATGCATTTACTATAATATAATTTTAGAAAGTACAGATTAAAGACAGTTATCACTTTGGAAAATACTATGTACATACAGTATTTCCCACTGATAAAAGTTTTTTTACTGTTCAGAATGCCACCTCCCACCCCAAAAAACAAGAATTCCATGTATTCTGTGAGTACAGTTGTTTTCATTATGGAAAAGATACTTCAACGATTTTTTGTTTTTACTTCAGACATTAATGGTCTTATTCATAAATTCCGAATCTTAAAAAAAAAAAAAACTAAAATCCTGCCTGTAACCATATAGAATTTGTTTTTTTATAGTTTCTCCTATTCGGTGTATCTGCTATAGCCTCTATTTCAGTTGGAATCAAAATTGTATTAATCACTTACTATTCATAACGTTTTGTTCACATTTCCACAATCTAAGTAGCTTATTTATAACCTACTTCCCAAACATGTGTACTAGTTTCATGCTGCACATCACCTCACAGTCTGGCGCTTGTATTTTTCTTGCGTGTGCTCGTGTGCTCGCTCTCTCTCGCGCGCGCGCTCTCCCCTCGTGTGTGTGTGTGTGTGTGTGTGTGTGTGTGTGTGTGTGCGCGCGCGCACGCGCGCGCGCATGCGCATGTATTTCCCTCTATCTCTCTCCATTAGGTTAAGAGTTAAGAAGTGTCACCACAAGCAAATGGGGAGAGAAGCCTAGGAGAGATTTCTTGAGTACGATTCTATCATACCCTTCCATTCGTCAAATATATTCTTAAAACATGGGGAAAAATAATTAGAGTAAAATATTCTTGGATGGACTATACTTAACTCTTCATAAATTGGTGACATAAAGCTTTGAAAGGTATTTTAAATGTCTATCGGCCGGGTGCAGTGTCTTATGCCTGTAATCCTAGTACTTTGGGAGGCAGAGGCAGGTGGATCACAAGATTAGGCGATCAAGACCATCCTGGCCAACATGGTGAAACCCCGTCTCTTTAAAAAAAAACAAAAACAAAAACAAAAACAAAACGGCTATCAGAAAATCTTTTACTCTTTGAGAGAAAAATGGACACTGCAGATCACTAATGAAGGGACCTGAGAGGCAGGAGTCTTTTGGGATCTCTAAAGGAGAAGGCTTGCAAATGATGACTAGTTGGTAAGTGAGAAAAGTTGAGAGAATTTGGGCATCTGGAGTAAAACCTCTCAGCTGACGAACAATGGCTGTGGCTTCTATACAATGTGTTTCTCACATGAGCCAAGCCTCATTTAGCAAAAATAGATAAATTATTAAAGAATCTGAGTGGATGTGTTTTCTCAGGTGTCCGCTGTTCCTGTGTATAGTCTCCTAGAAGGCACAAAAAGTTCCTTGAAGTAGCCCCGCACTGAAGAGTGGGTGCACAGGATCCAAAACAGGCATCACTGTGCTTGCAGCTACAACCCCATCCCCAGGGACACCACATGCGCAGTACATGCTGTACATTACACTTCTCAAGAAGGTGTCATAATATTTTAGTCCACATGAATGACACCTCCTTGTGAAGGGCACTGCACGCTGAATGGCTGAATGTGGCATCCCAGACCAAATGCTCCCTATTCATGCAGCTTTTATTCAAGTCCCTATAAGTGTTTACTTTCACACTGCCACCAAGATTTATGCCAAGGAACTAGGCAAATTCTAGCCTCCCAGCGCTCCCCTTTTCATCCTTCCCTGAGTGAGATTTGAACATGTAGATTTTAGTTTTGTTTTGTTGTATCCTAGCTACTGAGGAGGCTGAGGCAGGAGGAGCCCTTGAACCTGGGAGGAGGAGGTTTCATTCCACATAGGTCATACCATTGTACTCCAGCCTCAATTACAATGGGAGACCCTGTCTCAAAAAAGCAAAACCAAAATCAAACAGTAAACAACTTAAATTTAGTGGTTAAGTAGAAGAAACCAACCACTCACCAAAGCGTTCTATTGTCCTGAAACTCCAGCAGTGATGCAGAAACCTAAATTCCAACAGAAAAAAAAACAAAGAATACAACAACCTGGATGCAAAGAAGTGAAGAAGAGTCCCAGGGTACCAGGTTGGAGAGAACAAAAATTTCATTTCATCTTCAGGCTATGGACTAGAAAGAACCCATAGAAATTAGTGCGAGAGACAAGACAGATAATGGGCTGGAAGACAAAAAATGCTATTTAATTTCTCTTAGCTGCATGCTTCTTTGTTGTTCATTTATTTGGGCTCTGTGTGTGTGTGTTATTAACAATTAACAATAGCTCTAAGCTTTTTAAACTCTAAAATTTAGTGTTTGCATTGATATATTTTCTATCCTTTTACTTTGACCCACCTTCCACATAGGTCTTCATATTTAAAATGTTTGTTTTAGAAAGTACATAGTTGTTTCTTATTTTTATGTAATTTGACAATCTCTGTCTTAATTGAAGCATTTAGATCATTTATATTGATATGATTATTTATATATATGCATTTAAATCTATTGCCTTTCTAGTTGTTTTTCCAAGTTTCATCCTTTTGTTATTCCTGAATTTCCTGTTTTTCTACCTGATGGTGTATTTAGTATTTTTATTATTCAGTTATATTTTCTCCACTCTTGGCTTATTAGTGAGGTCACGTTAAAAAAATACCTATTGCTCTAGGGTTTACAAAGTTTATATTTAATTCATCACAGTCTATCTCAAAGAATATTATAGTAGATTATATAGTTAAAAAATCATATGATACTCTGCTTACAGTTCACTCCATCCTTTGTCATATGTTTGTTAATTATTTTTATAAACTTTCTAATCCTCACACACGTTTCCACTGTTAATTATTGACTGATTAATAAAATAATAAAATATCCTCTGTATGAACCCCAAAACTTTGAGACAGGTCTCAGTAGTAATTTAGAAAGTTAATTTTGCCAAGGTTGAGGCTGTGCCCATGACACAGCCTCAGGAAGTTCCGGTGCCATGTGCCCAAGATGGTCAGAGCACAGCTTGGTTTTATACGTTTTAGGGAGACATGAGACATGGATCAACATATGTAAAATGAACATGTGTTCAGTCTGCTCTGGAAAGGAAAGACAACTCCAACCAAAAGTGGGACACCTAAAAGTGGGGACGAAGCTTTCAGGTCACAGGTAGGTGAGAGACAAACAATTGCATTCTTTTGAGTTACTGATTAATCTTTGCAAAGGAGGCAATCAGATATAAATTTATCTCAGTGATCAGAGGGATGACTATGAATAGAATGGGAGGCAAGTTTACCCTAAGCAGTTCCCAGCTTGAATTTTCCATTTAACTTAGTGATTTGGGGGCCGGAGATATTTTCCTTTCACGTCCAAATCTACATCTTTACTATTTTCTGGGTTTTTAATTTGTTTGTGTAGATTCACGATTCTGCCTGTTATCAAAATATGTTAACATGTCTTATAATGCATCTCTACTTGGGTAAATAATCGAAAGTTCCTTTTCTGAAAAAATTATGTCATTTTTGTGTTTATTATAGTGATAACTGTGAGCCCATGAAAAGAAATATTTTTCTCTCAAAATAGTTTGTTGGCCGTTTTCTAACATAAGCATTTCTTACACTTTTTATCTCTGTGCTAAAATTACTCATTTGCTCATCCATGATGTCTACTCTTTCCAATAGTGATATTGTTTGGATCTGTATCCCCATGCACATCTCACGTTGAGTAGTAATCCTTAATGTTGGAGGTGGGGCCTGGTGCGAGGTGATTGGATCATGGGGGTGGAATCTCATGACTGGTCTAGCAGCATCCTTTTGGTGCTGTTCTCATGATAATGAGTTCTTAGGAGATGTGGTTGTTAAAAAGCATGTAGCACCCCACCCCTATCTCTCTTCCTCCTGCTCTGGCCATATGAGGGGCTAGCTCCTCCCCTGACTCCTCTATGATTGAAAGTTTCCTGAGGCCTCCCATCCATGCTTTCTGTAAAGCCTACAGAACCACAAGCCCCTTGTGGAACCAGATTTTGCATTGGGTAACAGGCAGAGGTTGAAACAGTTTGGAGGGATCAGAGGAAGACAGAAAGATGAAGGAAAAGATGAAATTTCCTGAAGACTTGTTTAATGGGATTTCACTAGATGGCTGATAATGATACGAACACTGAACACCAGGATGAGGAGGTCTCAGATGGAAATGGAGAACTTATTGGGAAGTGGAGTAAAGGTCACTTTTCTTATGGATTAGCAAAAAACTGGTGGCATTGTGCCCCTGCCCTAGGGATCTGTGGAAATTTTGAACTTGAGAGTGGTGATTTAGGATTTCTGGTAGAAGAAATTCCTAAGCAGCATAGCATTCAAGGTGGGGCCTGGTTGCTGCTAATAGCCTATGCTCATATATGTCAACAATAAAAAAATGATGTAAAACTGGTACTTACATTTAAAAGGAAAGCAGGGTGTAAAGATTTTGAAAATTTGCAGCCTGGCCATATGGTAGAAAAGAACAACCTATTTTCTGGGGAGGAATTCAAGCTAGCTGCAAAAATCTACTTAAGTAACAAGGAGCTGAATGTTAATAGCCAAGACAATGGTGAGGCCTCAAAGGCATTTCAGAGACCTCTGCGGTAGCCCCTCCTCCCATCACAGGCCAAGAACCCTAGGAGGGGAGAATGCTTTCATGGGACACACCAGGGCCCCACTGCCCTGTATAGTTTCTGGATGGTGCTCCTGATACCCTGGCTGCTCCAGTGCCTGCCTCAGCTCAAAGTGTCCCCCATACAGCTTTAGCCACTGATTCAGAAGGTGCAAACCTTGATACTTGGTGGCTTCCACTTGGTGTTAAGCCTGTGGGTGCACAGAGCAAAAGTGGAGGCTCGGGAGTCTCAGGCTTGATTTCAGAGGATGTATGGAAGAACGTGGTTATCCAGGCAGAAGCTTACTGCAAGCATGTAGTCCTCATCGAGAACCTTTACTAGGGCAGTGCAGAGGGGAAATGTGGTATTGGAGCCACCACAGAGAGTCCACAATGGAGCTGTGAGAAGAGGGCCAACATCCTCCAGACCCCAAAATGTACATCTACTGACAGCTTGTAATTGGGCCTTGAAAAGACATAAGTACTCAATGCCAGCCCCTTGGGGGCTGAACTCTGCAAAGTCACACAATTGGAGCTGTCCAAGGCTTTGGGAGCTCAACTCTTCCAACATTGAGCCCTGGATGTGAGACATGGACTCGAAGGAGATTATTTTGGAGTTTTGAGATTTAAAGACTTCCTTGCTGGGTTTCAGACTTACACAGGACTTATAGCCCCTTTCTATTGGCTGCTTTCTCATGAGCATTTACCCGATGCTTATGCCTCCATTGTATCTTAGAAGTAAATTAACAGTTTTTTATTTTACAGGCCAATAGGCAGAAGTGATTAGCCTTGTCTCAGATGAGACTTTGGATTGGGGACTTTTGAGTTAATGCTTCAATGAGTTAAGACTTTGGGGTACTGCTGGGATTGTCTTTTGCAAAGTGAGAAAGACATGAGATTTGGGAGAGGCCAGGGCAGAATTATAAAGTTTGGATCTGTGTCCCCACCCAAATCTCAGGTTGAATTGTAATTCCCAATGTTGGAGGTGGGGCCTGGTGGGAGGTGACTGGATCATGGGGGTGGAATTCTGTTGGAATTAAATAGCGGGAATAAACCACTACTTAAAATGGAATGTTTTAGTAAATCTGAGAGAAAGAAGAAAAGACTTAGAAAATATTTAAAATATTTAAAGGCTATAAAAGCACCTCAAAAATCAGTCAAACAATTATATGATAGAATGAAAAATGGCATATAAAATTATGTTTCCAAATTATTTACTAGGGTACTCAATGTTTTTATAAAATATTCATGATGCATTATTTGAAATCATTTATAAGAGAATGGTAGAATATTGTGGACCCCAACCTAAAACTTAATTATAAATGCAGATAAATGTGTAGAAAGATCCACATCTAAATTTTATCAAACTGTATCCACATTAGGATGTTACTGGTATTAGGGTATTATTTCATTACTGCTATTCATATGTTTCATACCTTTTATATGTTTTCCAAGTTGTTCTGCAATAAATAGGAATTATACACATCATCAGAAAAAAAAGTTATCAACAAAATTGTGTTTTTCATTGACAGGATTCTGATAAAAGTATAACTAGGAAAAGTGTAAAATGTGTTTTTGGCACTTATTTTTCCTCTATTGAGCTCCCTAAATCTATGTATACTCAGCCTGTTCAGTTAGAGTTCTTGCCTTTCCATGTTCCTGACACTAATAAACGTTAATGTATTATAAATTATGAGGATAAACAAGTACATTCACAATAATGATGTGATAAAATTATACTATAGGAAGTAAGGTCCACAATGAATATGTAACCATTAAACTAGGTTTTTCCTGTGCTAAGACTACAGCACAGATCAAAACAGACTCAAAACATGCTCATAGAACTGACATTTTATTTAAAAACACTGATCATTTTTAAAAAGTGGTAAAATTCTTGGTATACACACGAGTGCTAAATTATGTGTAGTTATTTATGCTAGATATGTTAGTTATAATATTAAATTACATATATGTTAAGTATTGTGTAGTTTGCCTTTTATTATTTCCATGGTTGTCTTTGAAGACAAATTTTAATGTTTACAAAGCCTATTTTATCAACTTATTTTAATTCAATTTTTTTTTATATTTTGATGTCATATATAATTTAATGGCCCAAAATATTTTCTCGTATTTTTCATAAAACTTTACAATTTGACATTTTGGCCTAAGATTGTGTTAATTTCTGCATATGGGTTGAAATAAGGATTAAGGTTCATATTTTTCATATGTATATCACATTTCACAGGATCTTATTGTTTAAATACTATTATTTCTCAATTAGATTGACTTTAAAACTTAGTCAAAATTAATTGGGGACATGTATGGATATTTCTGGTCCTTCTATTATATTTCTCTATCCTTTTGTCTGAACCACAGTGCATTGGCCAATCTAGTTAGGCAGTAAATCTAGAAAATAGAAGTGTAAATTCTCCAACTTTGTGATTCTCTTTCAGATTGTTTTGCATATTCTAGTTTGCCTTTTATATCAGCTTTTGAATCATCATGCTAATATCTACAAATATTTTTCTGAGACATTGGTTGCAATTGCATTAACTCTATAGATCAATAGAACTCTATAAAAATATAGATTTGAATCCTTAAATACATAAATATAATACTCTGCTCCACTTAATTAGTAATTACTTGATTTTCTTAATGTATTTACACTTTTAGCATACAGATATTTTTGGTTTTCTATTGATACTGTAACAAATTGCCACAAATTTAGTTGTTTACACCAACACAAATTTATTATATTAGAGTCCAACGGTCAGAAATCTAAATTAGGTTTATCTCAGGGAAAATTAAGGCATTTGCAGGGCTTTGTTCCCTCTGTTGGCTCTAGGGGAGAATCTACTTGATTGTGTTTTTTAGATTCTAGTCTCTTTCTCCATTCTTTGGTTCATGGCCTCTACCACCTCTTTTTGTCAATACTATAGCATTTCCCAATGCTTCTCTTATTCTAACCACTGTTCGCCAATTATAGGGCCCTCATAATTGTGTAGGGCTCACTTAGACAATCTAGGATAATCCCGATCTAAAAATATTTAATCATATCTGCTATATTTTTTTCCTACCATAAAATGTGATGTTTTTGAATTCAGGGGTTACTCTGTCAACATCTTTTGGAGGGTTGCTATTATTCTGCCTACCACATAGATCTAATAATTTTTCCATGGAGTTTTAGCAAAGTATTTTATGTTTATATTGTTTTATGTTTCAATTAGCTTGATTTAATCATTGCATAGTATATACATATATCAAAACATCATGTTGTATACCTTAAATATATACAATTTTTGTTTGAGACCAGCCTGGCCAACATGGCAAAACCCCGTACCTACTAAAACTACAAAAATTAGCTGGGTGTGGAGTCAGGTGCCTGCAATTCCAGATACTTGGGAGGCTGAGGCAGGAGAATCATTTGAAGCCGGGAGGTGGAGGTTGAAGTGAGCAGAGATCGTGCCATTGCACTCCATCCTCGGTGAAAAAAGCAACATTCCAGATCTTTCTCTGTGTGTATATAAAATTTACATATAAATATTATATATACATATATATAAAACATATATATAATTATATGTATGTATAATATATAATATATAATATAGTATATTAATAAACATATATTATATATATTATACATATATATTATATATATTACATATACACCTATATATTATATATAATATATACATCTATATATTATATGTTATATAATATATATAACATATATAATAT
>CAUYLG010011872.1:0-10940 GCA_963573385.1 Cacajao melanocephalus | reverse complement strand
CAACCTCAGCCTCCCAAAGTGCTGGGATTACAGGTGTGAGCCACCACACCCGGCCAGGATGATTAAAGTTTTAAGCATGAAGATCCCTCAGGACTTTGCTCTAATAATCACCCTCAACCCTCATCTTGAAATTTCAGCAGTCTGTATTGATTCTTTTTCTCTAGCACCTTCAATGCCTAATTCTTCTCTTTTTGCTTCAAAAGAAACACAGCTAAATTTTTTTTTGAGTAACAAAAGAAGAAGGCTGAAAGAGTGTGAAAAGGAATGAGTGGCCAACATTCTAAAATACTATAAAAAACAAGATTTAAATTGAAAATGTGTCCACTAGTAATTAATTGGGCTCTTAAAACTCCTTTACAAACTGGAATTTGTATGTCTTTCTTTGATATTTTATTACTGAGTAATTGGTAGAAGATAACAGCATCAATAGAAAACAAATTAGAACTGCAGGTTTGTTTGGAGTGGAGAGGAAGGAGTGGTAGAAGATAAGGAGTTCACAAAGATAGAAAAAAAAATAATCCTAAGATTCACATAGAACACAAGAAAGAGCCCAAATAGCCAAAGTTATCTGAAGCAAAAAGAATAAAGCTAGACGAACCACACTACCTGACTTTAAAGTATACTACTGGGCTGGGTGTGGTGGATCATACCTGTAATCCTAACATTTTGGGAGGCCAAAGAGGGAGGATCACTTGGGCCCAGGAGTTCAAGATCAGCCTGGGTAAGATGACAAGACCCTGCCTTTACAGAAAATTTGAAATACAGCCAGGCATGGTGGCACACGCCCGCAGAACCAGCTACTTGGGAGGTTGAGGCAGCAGATTCCTGTGAGCTCAGGAATTTGAGGCAGCAATGAACTATGATTGCATCACTGCACTCCAGCCTGGGTGACAGAGTGAGACCCTATCTTTAAAAGACAAAATAAAATAAAATAAAATATACTATAAAACTATAGTTACCAAAACAGCACGGTACTAGTATAAAAACAGACACACAGACCAACAAAACAGAAAGAGAGCACAGAAATAAATCCACACATTTATAGCCAGCTGATTTTTGACAAAGGTGCCAAGAACACACAATGGGGAAAGGAAGATCTCTTCAATAAATATTGTTAGAAAAACTGTATATCCAGATGAAGAAGAATTAAATTAAACCCTTATCTCTTACCATACGTAAAAATCAACTCGAAATGGATCAGACTTAAACATGAAAACTCAAAACTATAAAACTTCTAGAAGAAAACATAGGGGAAAAGCTCCATGACATTGGTCTAGGCAATGATTTTTGGGATAAAAACTCAAAAGCACAGGAAACAAAACCAAAAATAGACAAATGGGACTATGGTGAACTGAAAAGCTTCCATACAGCATAAGAAACAATTAACAGTGTGAAGAGACAATCTGTGAATGAGAGAACATATCTGCAAACTATTCATCTGACAAGGGACTAATATCCAGAATGCACAAGGAACTCAAACAACTCAGTAGTTAAAAAAAAATTCTATTAAAAAGTGAGCAAAGGACATGAGCAGACATTTCTTAAGAGACAAACCAATGGCCAACAGATATATAAAAAAATGCTCAACATCACCAATTATCAGGAAAATGAAAATCAAAACCACAATGAGATATCATCTTACCACAGTAAGAATGGCTATTATTAAAAAGACAAAAAACAACAGATGCTGGCCATGATAAAGAGCAAAGAGAACTCTTATATACTGTTGGCGAGAATGTGAATTAGTAAAGCCACTATCAAAAAAAGGTATGTAGATTTCTCATAAAACTAAAAATAAAGGCTGGGTGGAAGGCCAGGGCGGGTGGATCACCCGAGGTTAGGAGTTTGAGAACAGCTTGGCCAACATGGTGAAACCCCATCTCTACTAAAAATTCAAAAATTAGTTAGACATGGCGGCTGATGCCTGTAATCCCAGCTACTCAGGAGGCTGAGACAGGAGAATTGCTTGCATCTGGGAGGTGCAGGTTGCAGTGAGCCAAGATCGTGTCACTGCATTCCAGCCTGGACAACAGGGTGAGACTCTGCCTCAAAAAAAAAAAAAAAAAAAAAAAAAAAAAAAAAAGAACTACCACACAATCCAGCAATCCCACTATTGGGTATTTATTCAAAGAAAAATAAAACAGATATCAAAGGGACATTTGCTAATTTGTAGGAACATGGATAGAACTAGAGGTCGTTATATTCAGTGAAATAACCCAGGCACAAAAAGACAGATACTTCATGTTCTCACTTGAAGGAGTGAAGGACATGCCATCCCAAAATATGTCATGAAAACACTGGAGAAATTGTTTCCGAAAGGGCGACCTGATCTGTTTCTTCCTGCATGCAGCAAGCAATAAAAATTCCTCTGGGAGGGGTACCTTCTCCATACCAGTACGAAAAAATAGCCCTTATCACTAGAGACTTAGAATTGAGGTCTGCAATGGAACCTGAGTAAACATACTTAATAACTCATATCTTCCACCTGTTTTACACGCTCCCCTACACCCCACAATATATCTCCTAGTGACTTCCCTAGAAACTTTTACCATTCTAGCCAGATTTTCTTTGTCTCCTGTCATTTTTCTCAAATTTATCACTCTGTGTCTAAGAAGTACAAAAGCATCTTCTTTTGGCCACTTCAGATTTCACTCTCTTGTGAAGATTCCCATATACACACAAAACCAATATCATTTGTATACTTGTCTCTTGTTAATCTGCCTGGTGTCAATTTGGTTTCCAGATCCTGCTGAAGAGCCCACTGAGGGCTAAAATGGTGGCTGGAGGTGATCTCCGGCTGCCCTACACACTCATATATGGGAGTTAAAAAAGTTCATCTCGTGGAAGTAGACGATAGATACCAGAGGCTGGGAAGGGTGTATGAGAGGGAGATAAAGGGATGTTAGTGGGTACAAACACACAATGAAACAGAAATAAGTTCTTTTGCTCAATAACAGAGTAGGGTGACTGTAGTTAGCAATAATTTACCGTATATTTCAAAATAACCAGAAGAGTGGACTTGAAATATTCCCAACACATAGAAATGATAAATGCTAAAGGTAATGAATAGAATACCCTAAATACCCTTATTCACTATTCATTCTATGTATGTAACAATAATCACACTCACCCCGTAAATATGTACAAATATGTATTGATAACAATAAAAGAATCCTTCTTTAAAAAGCCCTTTAATTAGAAAAATAATTTCACTATATTATTTCATTTTCTAAGACAACACAGGGAAGGAAGAAAGAGAAGTTCTGTGCCTACAGTGATGATAAAGATAACCGCATTTAGTTGAAAAAAAAAAAACACCACCACCACAAAGGTCTAAGTAATGCAGTTATATGAATTAAAGGTAATAAAGCCTAAAGTTGCTAGTTAAGAGAAAAAGCATGGCCAAACTCTAGGAAAGCTTGGTACTCTCTCTGTTTAAGGCAAGAGTAAGCGAATTAACTGAAAGCTTAGCTTTATCTACATCTTTAAGTTTCACGCTGATATTGATTATAGAAGTTATCCCATGGGTTAGTATATATGTCTGCTTTGACTTCTAAGAAAAAATAAGCTTTAGGACAGGCCATAAGAAAGTTAGGCAAATAGCATTACAATAGGCACCTAAATGTGGCATAGTTACATTTTTAAATAACTGTTTAAAAATATCTCATGGACATTCTCTTGGAGTAACTACGCTGGCTAAAGGGAAAATCTAATATTTACCCTCTTCGGAAAATTAAAGTTGGCTGCACTGAGCTGTATTAGTAAGTTCTCATAGCAGAAATAAAAATTTGATAGCTCAGCTACATAAACTAAGCATGTTTTATAAAATAAATTCTATTTGAATTATAGGCAATAACTAAATTCACGAATGATCAATGTACAGGATCACTACTTCACATAAATGTTAACATTTAAAAAAGTATGATTAACTAAGACATTAACATAAACTGCACACTCTTATTTAGGAAGACTTTTATGAGAACTCCAAGTCCATCTTTATAAGCCCTATAATTAATTTTGATAGGCTAGGTATCTATGAATGAAGAAAACAGCTCTTGTTCATAAACAAATGTCTCTGTAACTTGAACTCAGTATATTTATATTTTCTTCCAACCATTATGTGTCTTGGCTTGACCCCTTTATTAATTTCAAATCACTCACATACCTAACTTATTAGGCCTAGCAGTCTTTTCTGGCTCTTGATTTACACAGCTGAAACAAAACCTTCTATTAACCAAAAACTAATATTATCAGTGATTTGAAGGAAAAAAATCTTTTGATTCTATTCTTGTTATAAACTATTTCAGGAGAAGGAACCACAGAGGAAGCTCTACCTTATCATTTGGAATGCTTCAGGTATTGAATCTGGCTTTGAATCTAAATGCAAAACCTGAGGACTGCTTCTCCCTATGTGGTAAGCATTTCCTTGAAAGGGACAAATTTCCGAATTTCTATAGGCAGATCAATTTTACTTCCTCCATAGAAAACCTTAAAACATTATATATTTCTAATACAGTTATTTTAATCTTTCCCTCCCATTTAAATCTTAAGCAGCATAGTCTGAATAAAAATACTAAATTGTATGCCTCTATACTGCTCCTCTAGAGAAAGAGTGTAAACTTAAACGTGTCTCATGACCAGTGCCAATTCATGGTCAAGAAAAAGATGAGGTTAACTTTGCTCTGTGTCATCTTCCTGTTTGGGCAGCTGGACACAGAGGCATGTAATGGAGTAATACCAAGGAATCAGTTGCCCAACTCTGAAGAGTTCAACGTGCAGCTGATGTTGTGCTGATTTCTAGTGACCCAACAGGCTAAACCACTATCTTTCTGGTATTGTATTAGAGAATCTGCTAGCTTATATGGTCTACATAAGGGACATGATTTCGTGTATTATATTAACTAGCTTTGGTATATTATTTCATTTTGTTTAATTATTCTTCAGCTAAACATGCAGGGAGAAACAAAGCTTAGAGTATGTAGGATAAATAATAATACTGTAAATTTTATGCCATGTTTCTCAACTAATAGTGTTTGACAAATTGCAGGGAATCAGTAAATATTAGATAGCTGTATGTTGGATGGATGGGCAGGAGAGAAGCAGATAGAAGCAGACTCCTGGGAGCAGTCCTACCATTCATGATCATCACATGGCCACATGTTAACAGCAGAAATCACAGATAGAACAGTAAGAGAGCATAAGTACTAGTTCCATAATGAAAATTCTCTGTGTGGCCTCAGTGCAAATGCACTTAGGGAAGAGCTTCCCTCCAACATACTATGACACACATTTGCCACAAAGAGGTTACAGGTGTGCTGAAAATAGTGCCCTCCTCAACCTCTGGGGTGACAAGGAAAGGCCAGACACAGGAATCCGCAGCTAGGTACCTTTTTCATTTATCTCAGTAGGCTGGACCAATATTCTCATTTTTTTGTGAGTGAAAAACATTGGGAAGATTGGGTCTAGAGAATTGGGATTACAGCCCTAGAGGGGAATGGATTGAAGAGAGAAGAGAGTGAAAAAAGGAATATATCAGTGGCTACCACAAGGGAACATCCCAATACTATTTTCTTTCTCAAATATTCTGAAATATTCTGGTCTTCAGTCCTTTCATGTATGCCCAATGTCCATTGTTTACATAAAATAGTCTTTCAGTAAAGAAAGTTTGTAAGAAAAAAAGAGTCCTATTTCTATTATTATTATTTTTTTTTAGAGACAGTGTCTCACTCTGTTGCCTAGGCTAGAGTACAGTGGCACAAAAGCCCTTATTTCTAAACAAAGCTTTCTTGTTTAAAAGTGATGAGGAGCCATTCAGGGAGAGAATCAGTAAAATGTATTTGAAGGATGTGAGAAAAAGAGATCCTTGAGGAAGTAGGAATTGATGACAAAGTGACAAATCAGGAAACAGTAACAGGATCATGGTGAAGTTAGAAAACTGGAGAACAAACGAACTTTCCATATGACTTAATGAGACAGCACAAAGGGGTTTAGGAAAAGATTGTGCTTATATACACAGCTTCTGACTAAAGACCCAAATTACTTAATTAACAAAAAGGACAAATAAGTATTTCTTCTTTTTTTCATCTGTCACAAATTGGTTGAGCTTTCCCACTATGACTAATACGAAGTTGAATAAACACATTTGACCTGACTAAATACTGAATGCTGGCAGGGTACTAATCACTAAACGGCAGTTTGAGTACAAATAATCTATCATTTTTAATTTTATTTTAAATCTCATTTGGGCTAATATATTATAGTTGTGACCACAGACTATAAATCTGTAATCCAGGAAGGAAAATCGTTTTTCAAAAAAGAAACAATAACAAAGGCAAATCTGCTCTTTTTCTTCAAGCTTCACCAAAAACACGGGCCATAACTTTAAAGTCGTTACTTCAAACTGGGAATTCATTAACACCCTTCTCCCATTTGCCAACAGGAAAACTGCCGTTTTTTTTTTGTTTGTTTGTTTGTTTGTTTTTTTTTTTAGCCATTGTTAGGTAGAGGATGTTTTTAGAATTTTAAAATATTTTCTTCATAAGTTCTAAAATTTAAATCAAGGTAAGGTCAAGGCATAACACAGAGTCCTCAAAGCCCACATATCCAAATTAACTGAAAAAATACTCCCTGATATTCCAGGTAGTATTGAATAGCATGGGCTTTGGAGTCAGACACACTAAAGCTTGAATACTGGTTGTGTCATTTCTCTGTGTGTCTATAGAGGCCATATACTTAAACTTGGAGAGCCCTGGTTACCTCAACTATAATATCAAAGATATAATATCTCTCCCTCTTGGGTGGTTTTGAGTATTGAGACAATATATGAAAAAGTGCCTGGCATGTGACAGACATGTAATAAACATTTGAAAAGGATTTAATGTTTAAGATACGACTTAAAGAGATGAAGATGTTATTTAATTCTGTATACATAATTATTAGACAATGATTATAACTCTGATTTACAATTAATAAGCTCTTATTCATCTTGTGTATCTCTGTTCTATTTCTTACTGCTTTTATTTTGTCATGATGTTATTTTTCCTTGCTATGTAATTCTGTAGAGAAATAATTCATTTAAAGATCTTCACATTTACCATTCTCTCAAAGAATGGAATTGGAGGTTGGGAAAAACTTTGAGTTAGTGATATATGTAAAAAGTTAAAATGGAAAAGTGTGATTTTATAACTACAAATGATTATGAGTCATATTTCAATTAATGCAGGATTCAGCTAATATAATGAAAATAAAATATAATGATATTCATAGAATATAATGAAAACACAAAAACCTGATAAGATCTAAGCAAAATTCTAGAAGGGTATGATGCTATTTTTGTTGCACATTTACCACTATTTATGAAGTAATTTTGGGGGGGTTAATGTACTTTTTTCCTTAGATTACTTACTCTTTGTCCTTTAGGACCTTGACTCCCAGGTGGTCCTCTTGCCCCAACAGGACCCTACATATTGCAAATTTAAAAATCAGTTGAAGTCACAAGAATACTATCAGAACAATAGCCGTAATCTTTCACATAACATATATCATTCTCCTAAAACATTCTAAAAATTGATCAGTCTTCCTTAAAAATATGCTTTAATCATACTGTCCTCTACCAATATTCTGCTTTTGAAATATTCTACTATTTGGACATATTTAATATCTAGGTGTTTACACCTGAAAAAAGAATGGAGAAGCTTTTAATATCCACTGACCAAGTTGTTTTCAGCAGGAACACATACGGTGTGATGGAGGAAGGAGATATCCATTCAGCTAGTCAGACCAGTCTAATCTTCCTGGCCCATCAAAAAAGCAATGGCTATCACGGTAATATTTCTTTAATGTTATCCTAGACATTTATGATAATCCCATCACATAAAAATAGGCTTCTTCTGTTACTGTAAAAAATGCCACAAAATGTTCCAAATTACTATGCTATAAAAATGCCTGCAATGGAGATTAAGTTGCTATTTATTATTAAGTCAATTATAATGAATTATTTTTATAGCTATAGTCTTTAAAACTCAACTGGAAAACAAAATTTATTTATCAATTAACCTAAGGTAGATAAAAATGAAGTAAACTCTAGGATTTCAAATTTATTACTTTTAAAAGAGATCAGTAACTCTTCCTTAGACTAGTTTTCCTAATTTTAAAAGCCAACAACATATTTACAAATATACTAGAAAATCGGGCTTATTTTTAAAACAGAAGCTTCACAAATAATAAAAGTTCTCACAGATAAGAAAAGTTCTGCTCAAGGGATCTTAATGATCTTTTTTGTATTTTAAGTTCACAACAGCTGTCAGATTCCGATAAGCAAAATTAATTTAGGGGAAATATTTCATTATCTTTTTGCAAATAAACAGAATATTTTCAATACTTTAATTTTTGTCTAACAAATATATATTTTATGAATTTTATCTGGTTGTGTGATAATATTTAAAAATTTCTAAGGAAAATATGTTGAAACTTAAACTTATGACTTATTTATCCAATTGGTCTAACTTCTAATCTTACTAATCCTGTTCCCTTATACGTGATTATTCAAAAGAAACTTTAAAGCATTTTTTGTTTAGGTTGCAGAACCGAAATTGGTTATATACCAGGTAGAGGTGAGGAAGTTCAAGATATCAAGACATATTTAAAAGTGTTTTGTATAGTTGGGAAAGAAGTAGTCTCCACTAGTTTACAGATGACTTACTTTGCATAAAAACCGACAATACAACATGACAAGTGATGAGTTTAAATTAACATAAACATTCTAGAAGGAAACATAAAGTCTTTCCTGTACTTACAGGTAATCCCAAAGGACCGATAGGTCCTGGAACCCCAGGAGGACCTGGATATCCCTATAATTTAAATAAAATATAAAAGACATAAAATATTCATTACTTTAAATTATTTTCATTGAAGATAAACCAGTAAATTATAAACAATAGTAAAAAGGGACAATTTGACACAATGTTTCTTTTCTAACCAAGATATGAAAGGTTATGGGAAATGTTCTGCAGATAGACCATAGAGATTAAAAAAAAATATTTTTATATAGCTTTATTTACATAGAAACTATATATCCATTTATTAGAAGGTTTTTGCCTAGACAAGAAAATTGTTGGCCAAATCACATACTACAGCCTATTGATAAGGGAATATTCATTTCATTTTTCTGAAGATTATGTTATCTTATCCATGGATATATGTTATATTATATAGGTTATAAAACCATATCCTTTTCCGAGAGGTCTAGGAGCTCTCTAATGAAGGAATGTAAATGTGGACAAACACTATAGCATTTCAAACTTGAGAAGGACCCCACACTTTATGGTACTAACACTAATTCAGAAAATGCCTTAGGAGGTCATGATTCTTGAAGTTAATTAGTGTTATAGGCATGCTAAATTTCCTAGCTGACAGCAATTGGAAATAGCTAAAAACAAAAACAAACTGAAACACTTACAGGACTTTTCTCATAATACAGAACTTAAAACTGAACAATAACTTAGTTAAAATCAATCTGTGGATAGTACTATGTGCTACCAGAACCATTGAATGGTATTTTCTGTATGGAAGATCCTTTCATTGATAATAATCATTCACTCTAGTTCCTGCCATACTTAGAAACTAGTAAGTTAAAAAGATCCAACATTTTTCAGCTATTTCCTATATTAAAAATATAAGAGAATAATTCTGGATTCTGAGCTCTCATATGTCAAAAAACTACATCATGACCACAAACTCATGAAGAATGGCAATGATGGTATGTGTCATATCAACTATAAGCTGTAGAAGAATAAGTAGAATTCTAATTGAAAAAGGTGGAAGATTTATACAATTTGAAGAGAAACCAGAGCATGTAGAATTCTAATTGAATTTTCTTCTTCATTCATTTTAGCAAATTGTGGTGGTTAAATTCCTCTCCTAAAACTAGAATCATTTGACTAAGCCATCTCATTTACATGCTTTTTAGTATCTTAGTATCACGTAGCATTCTGGGAAATAACTCATTTAAAAAGAAAATTCTATAGGAAATTTAGCATTTTTCACTCAGTTAAATTCCAGCCCAGGCAATTCCATCTCTGGAATGCCTTACTTTTATTAAGCTCTTTGGACACATGTTTTTCAAATCACTGAGCTCTTACCATAACACCCTTTTCCCCCTGGGGACCTAGTGGGCCTGGACTTCCACGTTCTCCCTTTTAAGAGAACAAAGAAAAAAGAGTAACATAGAGGCATATTAATTAGTCATGACTGAGCTAAGCCTAGAATGGAAAACTGTCAGTCAGAATCATATCTTACATGGATACCTCATTCTTTTTTTCAATAACTTTTAAATTTACAAATGTGGCACTTTTATCTTAAAATTGTTAGATTTTTAATAAAATAAAATTATCTTGAGATTTTTTTCAGAAGAAAAATATTAAAGGCCATATTAAAATGAAGAAAACAGAAATTATGGATAAATAAGACTTAAAAGTGAGCATGTATCATGTTTAAAGTTTTGTAAGTAGAAATGCTTACTATTTGATGAGACATAAAAAATATGAGATTAGTAAAAGTATCAAAGCATATTAAAATTTAACAAATCTGTATAACTATTAAAAAATTTTATTTTATAGTCTGCCTACCATAAATAAGTGCCATAAGAAATAATTCTGGAAGATCATGATAATCAAATCTGTCATAGCAGCTTAAAAAGACTAAACTGATTCACATTAAAATTTTCAAGAGTATCAAAATTTTAGAAGATTTAACTCAGCACAGAAATAACTAAATGAGTGAAAACATTTATAAAGCTAAACATTTTTTTTTATTTTTTGAAAGAAAGAAAAAGAGAGGAAAGAAAGTGAGAGTGAAAGAAAGAAAGAAAAAGAATGTATGAGAGAAAGAAAGAGGAAGAAAAAGAGGGAGAGAGAACAGGATTCTTGTTCTACTGCCCAGGC
>CAUYLG010011871.1:0-21480 GCA_963573385.1 Cacajao melanocephalus | reverse complement strand
GAAAAATCCAATTGTTTATTCCTTTAGCAGATATCTCAAAGGACAGTAATAATTTAGCATTAGAATGGAGAGCACTTTCTTTAATTATATATTTTCTTAATAGAAATAATCCAAAATTATTATTATTATTATTATTATTATTATTTTGAGACGGAATTTCACTCTTATGGCCCAGGCTGGAGTACCATGGTGCGATCTTGACTCACTGCAACCTCCACCTCCCAGGTTCAAATGATTCTCCTGCCTCAGCCTCCTGAGTAGCTGGGATTACAGGTGTCTGCCACCACACCTGGCTAATTTTTGTATTTTTAGTAGAGATAGGGTTTCACCATGTTGGCCAGGCTGGTCTCCTGACTTCAAGTGATCTGCCTGCCTTGGCCTCCCAAAGTGCTGAGACTACAGGTGTGAGCCACTGTAGCGGGCAGATTTACTCACTTTTTTTTTTTTTTTTTTTTTTGGGATGGAGTTTTGCTGTTGTTGCCTAGGCTGCAGTGCAATGGCGCTATCTTGGCTCACTGCAGTCTCTGCCTCCCGGGTTCAAGTGATTCTGCTGCTTCAGCCTCCTGAGTAGCTGGGATTACTGGCTAATTGTGTATTTTTAGTAGTGACAAGATTTCTCCATGTTGGTCACAGGCTGGTCTCAAACTCCTGACCTCAGGTGATCTGCGTGCCTCAGCCTCCAGAAATTCTGGGATTACAGGTGTGAGCCACCGTGCCTGGCCTCTTTTTTTTTTTTTTTTTTTTTTGAGACAGGGTCTCCCTTTGTCCCCTAGGCTGGAGTACAGTGGCTTGGATCATACCTCACTGCAGCCTTCACCTCCTGGGCTCAAGGGATCCTCCTACCTTAGCGTCTTGAGTAGGTAGAACTATAGGCATGCACCACCATGCCCAGATAATTTTTCAGTTCTTTTGTAGGGAAGAGATCTTCCTATGCACCCTGGGGTGGTCTCCAACTCCTGGCCTCGAGCAGTCCTTTTGTTTAGGCCTTCCAAAGTGCTGGGATTACAGGTGTGACGTCATACCTGGCTACTCATTCTTTTTAGGACTTTTTTTTTTGCCCCGTCTCCCGGAGGCTCGCTCTGTCACCCAGGCTGGAGTGCAGTGGTGTGATTTCAGCTCACTGCAACCTCTGCTTCTTGGGTTCAAGTGATTCTTCTGCCTCAGCCTCTCAGAGTAGCTGGGATTACAGGCATGCACCACCAAGTCCAGCTAATTGTTGTATTTTTAGTAGAGTTGGAGTTTTGCCATGTTTGCCAGGCTGGTCTCGAACTCCTGGCCTCAAGTGATCTGCCTGCCTTGTCCTCCCAAAGTGTTGGGATTACAGGTGTGAGCCACAGTGCCCAGCCAGGGCTTTTTTTTTTTAATCATAGTATGCTGTACTAATTTTATTATCATCATAGCATGACAGGGCTAGTCTTCCTTCCCTTTTCTCTCACCAGCACTGTTTATTATGTGTTTTTTAAATTTTTGTAAGCAGAATGCACTTAAATATTGTCTTTCTACCCTTATATTGTCTTTATTATATTGTAATTACATTGTCTTTCTACCTTTTTATTATAAAATTGCTCTGAGGGAACTTATTATGAAAAACAGTAGCCCCTGTCTCACCTGTCTATTGCAGTTCCACTTTACTGAGGCTGCTACTTCTAAGCATTAATTTTGTATTTTTTAACCATGCTTTTTTCCATGTCTCCAAGTAATAGGCATATAATATCATTTCTTGATTTATCAAAATGACATTATCAGGGAGTCAGAAGACTTCTATGAATGTGTCATTGACATCTCCTTTCTCCTTTCTGACCTTTGGTAGTTAATTTAGTTATTTTATTCAGTGTGTTTATGTTTTTTAATAATATGCATAAAGCTTGATTTTGGAGTCCAACAATCTTAAGCTTTATCTCTTGACTTCCCCACTATATTAGATAAGGATTTAGCCTAGGTATGGCTTTCCTGAAGTAGAAGGAACATTGACAATTACAGTAAAAATGCTGGATGAGATGATAAAGGGAAGTTTGGATGGGCCTATCAAAAAGGCCATGTTGTAGGAAACATCTAAGCGTAAGATTTGCTTGTTAGAGATGAAGAGGAGTTGCTTGACAATGATAATTGTTCATCCTTGAATTAGTTACCAGTTTGCGGTATTCTTTGACAGTCTTCTGGAGAGTTTTAATGTGGGAAATCTGGAAATGCATTAAAATGACCTTTGAATGTTCTTTCCAGGCTTCTATGGCAATTCTTTTTTTTTATTTTTTGAGGCAGGGTCTCACTTTGTTACCCAGGCTATAGTACAGTGGTGTAATTTTGGCTCACTGCAGCCTCCACCTCCTGGGCTCAAGCAGTCCTCCCACCTTAGCCCCCCAGGTAGCTGGGAACACGGGCGTGCGTCACCACTCCCAGCTAATTTTTTTTTATAAAGATGGGGTTTTGCCATGTTGACCAGGCTGGTCTTGAACTCTTGGGCTCAAGTGATCTGCTTGCCTCAGCCTCCCAAAGTGCTAGGATTATAGGCATGAGCCACTGTGCCCAGTCACAATTCTTATGTATTTATTTTTAGGAGGCAATGGATTGGTGTGGACATGTGTTTTTTGCAGGGATGGGGGAAGGAGAGATGGGGAAATGTGATAGGAGGAGGAGGATGAGGATGAGGAACAGGGTTTGATGGAGGTGGTGATACATTTTGAGGAGGCTAAAGAAAAGGTAAAGTATTTTGAGGGGATTTGGATATAGTTAATGTGACGGAAGTTTACCTTATGGTGATGAGACTAGAATTTTTGTCACGTTTAAGGAAATTAGCATGTTTAAATTACTAATATGTTGGGAATGTGGGAGGAAAAAACTATACTGGCTAGATCTCATAAGTTAGGATAGAGTTGTAAAATATTAGTGTTTTTGAAATTTGTGTAAGAGATGCAAATCATTGTGGATATTGGGAAAATAGAAAGATACTACTCCACTTCTTTTTAGGAGCCTTTAAATAATGGCACCTCTTGAAAGTCTTCCTTTTTTTCTTTTTTTCTTTTTGGAGACACAGTCTCGCACTGTTGCCCAGGTTTTAGTGAGTGCAGTGGCACAGTCTCAGCTCACTGCAATCTCTGCCTCCTGGGTTCAAGCAATTCTTCTGCCTCAGCCTCCCGAGTAGCTGGAACTGCAGGCGGGCGCCACCACGCCCAGCTGATTTTTTTTGTATATTTAGTAGAGGTGGTGTTTCACCATGTTAGCCAGGATGATCTTGATCTTCTGACCTTGTGATCTACCCGCCTTGGCCTCCCAAAGTGCTAGGATTACAGCATGAGCCACTGCGCCCGTACTTTGAGTAGCAAGCCTATTCACATGTAGGTTATGTATTGCTAAATTTTGTATTTGTGACAGTTATTCTCTTTGTTTTGCAAATGGTAGATGGTAACCTGTTCTAGAGCAGAGACTTCCTGTAGTCTCTAGGGAAACTTACAACAGGCTGATTCATTTTTTTTTTTTTGAGATGGAGTTTTGCTCTTGTTGCCCAGGGTGTAGTGCAATGACGCGATCTTAGCTCACCGCAACCTCCGCTTCTTGGGATCAAGTGATTCTCCTGCTTCAGCCTCCCGAGTAGCTGGGACTACAGGCACGTGCCACCATGTCTGGCTAATTTTGTATTTTTAGTAGAGATGGGGTTTCTCCGTGTTGGTCAGGCTGGTCTTGAACTCCTGACCTCAGGTGATCCACCTGCCTCGGCCTCCCAAAGTGCAGGGATTACAGGCGTGAGCCAACAGGTTGATTCTTAAGTGCTTAATAAATACCTGTTGAATGACTGTTGGAAAGTAGAGTTCACTATTAGCGATAATAGTGGGATTGTATGAAATTGCTGAGTACTGTGCGGGTATTGTAGACAAAACTGTGTGTGTGTGTTTGACAGCATGAAGGACAAAAGGGATATCTGACTGGAGAGGACCTTTACATTTAAGGGAAGAAGACAGATTGGATTAGAATGGAACTGCGAGTTCTGCAACAACATTGAAGACCACGGGGTCTCTTCTAAATTTGAGGCTAGTTTAATCTGGAGTAAAATCTGGTCTGTAGCAGGGTGCTGTTTTAATTTAGATTTTTTTTTCTTTAGGCATAAATGACTGTTTTAACACAGTCTGATTTAATTCATTTTTAGGATAGTAAAAATAACAGATAAGCTTCTTCCCTCAAGGAATTTATAGTATTTACATTCTTTTTTTTTTTTTTTTGAGATGGGGTCTCACTCTGTTGCCCAGGATGGAGAGCAGTGGTACGATCTCGGCTCACTGCAACCTCTGCCTCCTGGGTTCAAACAGTTCTCCTGCCTCAGCCTCCTGAGTAGCTGGGATTACAGGAGCATGCCACCATGCCTGGCTAATTTTTGTATTTTTAGTAGAGACAGGATTTCACCGTGTTGGCCAGGCTGGTCTCAAACTTCTGACCTCAGGTGACCTGCCCACCTTGGCCTCCTAAAGTAGTATTTACATTCTTTTGAGAGAGAAAGATAGTTGTAAAATAATTCAGTAACAGTGTAAGATTTCAGAAGGTTGATTTTTAAAAACAAGTATCAAAATTATATCTCCAGGTAAGAATTTTTATATTTGGGTGGTTATTTTCAGTAGCAGTGTTCAGAATATTTTTAGAACACCCTTTCTGAATTAATTTCTGAGTATAATTCTATATAATTTACCTATTTATTGAGTACCTATTGTGTGCTGTTTGGGGAAGGGGGTCTATAAAGGTAAGTAAAACATGGTCCCTATTTGCCAGGAGTTCATAATGCCTCCGAGAGGCACACTTTTTTTTTTTTTTTTTTTTTTTTTTAGATTCCAGTATTCTTTGTCTTCTGGAGAGTTTTAGTGTGGGGAATCTGGAAATGTATTAAAATGACCCTGGAATGTTCTTTCCAGGCTTCTACGGCAACTTTTATTTTTATTTTTGAGACAGGGTCTTGTGTTACTCTGTCACCCAGGCTGGAGTCCAGTGGCATGATCTTGGCTCACTACAACCTCTGCCTCCTGGGTTCAAGTGATTCTCCTGCGTCAGCCTACCAACTAGCTGGGACTACAGGCGCAACCACCCCTGGCTAATTTTTGTATTTGTACTAGAGACAGGGTTTCACCATGTTGGCCAGGCTGGTCTTGAACTCCTGGCCTCAGGTGATCTGCCTGCCTCGGCCTTTCAAAGTGCTGGGATTACAGGTGTAAGCCACTGCACCTAGCTTAAGGGGCATACTTTTGTTTGTTTGTTTGTTTTTTGAGACAGAGCCTCTCTCTGTTGCTCAGGCTGGAGTGCAGTGACTTGATCCTGGCTCACTGCTGTCTCTGCCTCCCAGGTTCAAGCAGTACTCCTGCCTTAGCTGTAGCTGGGACTACAGGCATGCACCACCATACCCAGTGTATTTTTTAGTAGAGATAGGGTTTCATCATGTTGGCTAGGCTGGTCTTGAACTCCTGGCCTCAAGTGATCACCTACCTCAGCCTCCTAGTGCTGAGATTTCAAGCATGAGCCACTGTACCTGGCCAAGAGGCACACTTTTAAATAATAAATGGCATAAGCTTATTTTGAATGGTCTTATTGATGACAAATCTTTTTACTTTGAAATTCTGATTTTTAGAAATGCTAAAGGTCAGTCAATATCAAATAGAGTGAATAAAGAGTAGTTTTGCCTTAAATTCAGTTAATCACAGAAATGGGAATAATTTTCTTGGTTGACTTACAAGCTGATTTTGAAAACACTCCCAAGGAGGAAGTTGGAAATATTTTGAACAGTAGTGATAGCTTCACATGTAGTTAGTTAGACACTAGATAAATGTTGGTTGAGTGCATCAGATGGTTGGATGGATGGGGTGAATAAATGAGTAAGTGGTAGCCTTCCAAAGTAACTTATTTTAGAGGACCATACTGATTTGAATGTGTAAACAAATTCTTATAAAAAAATTTTTTTTCTCAGATGAAAGAAATAAATTCCGAGTATATTTGTTAACAATTTTATTACCTGGAGCAAGATAGTTTAAGTCCACAGATGAGTTTTACAGACAGTTAAGTGCTGCAGGAGTTCAGGGAATGGAGAAATGAACATTGGCTAAGGTTTGGTGAAATTATTTAAGTGAACCATACTTTAGCTTGATATTTGGAAAGATTCCTTAGGGATCTCAGAGAAGAACTAAATGACTCCAAATTTCTCTTGCAGCCCTAAAGTGAACCTAGAATCTGGATCTATTTTTGTCTGAATGCTTTCTGCCTGTTTCGTTTTAGTTACTCTTACTGGTTTGTTCCTTTCAAATTCACATTTGTTTGGTAGATGTTGAGCCCCCTGAAACAACTGTGGGGTCTGTTTTCCATCATTGCAGAGTGTGACTTTTAGTTGTTCTTTTATGAGCCTGTACCCCACAAATTACTTGGCCTTCATGAGTGAAGAGCATGAGTCAACTTGGCCCTGTTATCCTGGCAATTTCCTGCATGCTTTTCTCAAAGCTGCTTTCTGAATTACAGAATAGAATAGACAGAACTGAGGGCATGTGTCCAGTAGACACAAGCTTGTTGAATGAATGAATGAATGAATGAGATATTTGAGATAATTTAGGAGATCTGAATTATCTATATGTTTTATGTTTCTTTTCATTTATTCATAACCTACCTTTTTCTACAAAGGACTTAATGAGACTGCCAGAATATATACACTAGCAATGAATTGAAATAATTCAAGAAGTCTGGTTAAAAAGATGGTGAAGAAAAGAAAGATCTGTTTAAAGAATATAGATCAGTATGTATGGATGTTAGAGAACTAGGAATAAGGAAGAAGATAAGCAGATGGGGAAGGAAAGGTGGTATCTGATAGAAAGGATGATTTTGAAGGAAGGAAAAGATTACTGAATTATGACAGGCTATGTTTAGGGGAAAGCATGAGAAGATGGAAGGTAAAGAGGATTATTTGAAAGGGCTATTTTGAGGAGGAAGATGGTAAAGCTGTTTGAAGGATAAGAGTCAACAGAAGTTTGGAATATAGTAGACGTTATTAAATTATGTTGATTTATAACTGAAGGTTTCAGAAAATGATGGGATAAGTTTTCTTTGTTTAACAGATAATGCACATTTGTTATATGCAAAAGCATATAATGCTTTGCAGTCAGGAATAAATCCTCTGGGATTTATATTCTGGTAGGGGAGCTGGAGTTGTGCACAAATACCTGTACTATAATCACAAATACATCTGTGATTCACAAATACACCAAATATTACTGAATTTAAAAGGCAGAAAATGCATTTGATTAGGAGAAAACATAGGGCAGCATTTTAATGGCATAAAAGAAGAATTTTAGCTAGTCTTTGAAGGGATTGATAGGATTCTTTTTTTTTTTTTTTTTAAGTTTTGGATTGATAGGATTCTGATAGGCAAAGACTACTGAAAGAGAGCATTCCAGCCTGAAAGATTAGCATAAGCAGAGTCTTGGAGGTGAGAAGCCCAGGAGATGTGGGGAATGGTGAGTTAGATTTTAAGTTTTAAACTATAACCTATAGTAAGAAATACATGTCACACTTCATCTAATATATGCATGTATAAATGTTTATGTGTGTGAGAAAAATAAAAAGTTTCCTGACTATCCTTACCATGGTAGATGCACTTAGATGTTATCTATTTTGTTTGACGAAAAAGAAAAAAAGCTGGCCAAGGGGAAAGAAATAAAAGGTTATTGTCACTCCTTAAACTGATTTTATGACCAAGAAAATAATTGATCACAATCTATAGTTTGGAACATAAGAGAGTGTATGAATAAGGTATAACATAAGGTAGGAGAGTCAGTTGGGGTTGAGTTGAAAATGGATGGCCTTGAAAGCTAAGCTAAGTAGTTCGTATTTGATATTATGTAGTGTTGTGCTTGGTAAGCAAACAGAAGCTGGGTTTTAGTCTTGGCTCTTCTGTTTGCCCACTGTGTGATTATGGAGAATTTTTTCCTTTCTGAGTTTCCATTTTCTCATCAAGTTGATAATCATACCTTCCTGGCAAGGTTTGTGATGAGGATATGAGAATTAAAGCATGTTAACATAGGATTAAAGTATGTTAGCATACATTATTAGTGTATAGCTGTTGAACTTTCCTGAGTAGGGAATTGAGCCAAGGACTGTATGTTAGATAGCTTCATCTGGCAATAGCTATACCTTACTGGATAGATTGTGGGTAATGTGATGGTAGAGTAACACTGTATGTGAAAAGACCAGTTAGAAAAAAAAAAGACCACTTTGGTGGCTCCTGGAGAAATTAAAAAGGGCTTGAATTAGTTTGATAGCAGTAGGATTAGAATATGGGAGTGGGATGCAGTTGGAGGTAGGGAAGAGGGGAAGATGACTGGAAATGCACTATTTATTTATTTGTTATTAATGAATGAATGAGTGAATGACAGGGTCTTGATCTGTTGCCCAGGCTGGAGTGCAGTTGTGTGAACACAGCAGCTCACTGCAGCCTCTACCTCCTGGGCTCAAGTTATTCTCTTGTCTCAGCCTTCCGAGTATCTGGAACCACAGGCATGTGCCACCACGCCTGGCTAATTTTTAATTTTTTTTTTGTAGAGGTGTGATCTCACCATGTTGCCTGGGCTGATCTCAAACTCTTGGGCTCCGGTGATCCCCTCCCTCGGCTTCCCAGAGTGTTGGGATTACAGGTGTGAGCCACCCCACGCCTGGCTGACTGGAAATTTAGAGTTGTAGAAATATTCAAATGGCAGCAGCTGAAATTGGATTATATTTTTGGGTAGTTTAGTGGAGTACGTTAGAGTTTCAGTTTCTTTCATGTAGTAGGTGCTCAATTATTTGTTGAATGATAGAAACTAAATATGTGAACTGCGGGATGAATTGTGAGTAAAGGCAGTGATGGATGGATATGCGAAGGAGGGTTAGGCTGAAGGATATGTTGATGGACTGCCAGAATTTATTCATTCAGGGTATATTTTATATTTACTGTGCACAAGGTTCTATGGCAGGCAGTGTGAAGGATACCTGTTTATGTATGATGACACAGTCCATGTTCTCCAGGGACAAAATAAACACATCGCCCATGACACCAGTACTATGGCAAGTTTGATCAGGATTGGCTTTGTGGAGAAATTGGTGTGTAGCTTAGACCTTGAAGGATAAATAATAGTAGGCAAGATGGTGATGGTTGGCTGTTCAAGAAGAAGGGGTGATATAAGTGACAGTGAACAAAGTTCAGGGTTTGTTTAGAGGTTGGTGGTCTAGGTTAACTATAATTTAGGGTTTGTGTTGAGGAATGGTGGGAAATAAAGCTGAAAAGTGGGCAGACTATCTCAAAATTCAGGCTAACCTGGTTTTTGAAAATTTATTGAGATATATACAGTAAAGTGCCCCAATCTTAAGGGTACGGATTAATGAGTTTTTCTTAGGTATAAATTTATGTAGCCACCACCCAGTTCAATATATAGGACATTTCCAGCATCCAGAAGGCTGCCTCATGTGTCATTTCTAAGCTGGTAACTCATCCAACCAAAAATAACTATTATTCTGACTTCCCTCATAACAGAGTAGTGTTGTGTGTTTTTGAATTTTGTATAAGTGGAACCCTATTTCTTGTCTAGTGTCTTTTCTCAAGGAGCCTGTCTGTGAGTTTTATCCATGTTGTGTTTTTCATTGTGTGGTATTCTATCATTTGAATATACCACGGTGTATTTATCTATTCCATGATTTTTTTTTTTTTCTTTCAGGTTCAGCTGTGCTTACTGTGAAACTCTCAGTCCTCAGCGCTATTCCATGATTATTGGTCAGCTGGATGGTTTCAATTTTTTTGAAGTCTGAGGATTTTTTTTTTCTTTTTTTTTTTTTTTTTGAGGCGGAGCCTCACTCTGTCACCCAGGCTGGAGTGGTGCGATGTCTGCTCACTACAATCTCCACCTTCTGGGTTCAAGCAATTTTCCTGCCTCAGCCTCCTGAGTAGCCAGGATTATAGGCACGCAACACCACGCCCAGCTAATTTTTGTATTTTTAGTAGAGACAGGGTTTCGCCATCTTGGCCAGGCTAGTCTTGAACTCTTCACCTCAAGTGATCCACCCACGTTGATCTCCCAGATTGCTGGGATTATAGGCGTGAGCCCATGTGCCTGGCTGAAGTCTGAGGAGTTTTAACTTAAAGTCAGTATGCAGTGGAGAATCATTGTTGATTTTTGAATTGGTAAATAAGAAACTATTTAAGAATATTAATCCAGTGACCTTTTTTTGTAATGAAGAGAAGCTGGTGACTGGGAGACAAAGGAAGACTATGACAAAAGTGTGAAGTAGGCTGCACATGGTGGCTCACACCTGTAATCTCAGCATTTTGGGAGGCTGAGGTGGGCAGATTGCTTGAGCTCAGGAGTTTGAGACTAGCCTGGGCAACATGGCAAAACTTCGTCTCTACAAAAGATAAAACAATTAGCAAGGTGTTGTGGCACATGCCTGTAGTTCCAGCTACACGGGAGGCTGAGGCAGGAGAATCGCTTGAACCTAGGAGGCAGAGGTTGCAGTGAGCCGAAATCTGCACTCCAGCCTGGGTGACAGAGGGAGACCTTGTCTCCAAAAAAAAAAAAAAGTGTGAAGTATTGAGGGTATAAGTTGGGTAGTGGTAGTGGGAATAAAAGGAAAGGGATAGATATAAGAAATACCTCAAAGAAAGAATTGGAAGGTTTGATGGCATGTAGGGTTTTGGGAAACAGTAGAGAAAAAGAAAACTGAAGAAAAGCTCTAGGGCTTTTAATCTGGGTGACTGAGATTGATGGTGCCATTAACAGAAATTATTAGATCACTTAGCAGAACTGTTTTGGGGTTTTAAGACACATTGACCTGTGTGTGAGGCATCAGTACTGGATTGGAGCTAAGAAAAGAAGTCCAATATAGAGTTGGGAATACATACATAGAGTTGATAATTGCAGCTACTAATTCTGGATTTAGTTAGGGCACTGATGGTTATGCAGTTATTTGGACTGATAATTGAAGTGTTAATTGAAGTAATAGTTGAAGAATTTTGTTAAAAAGAAATCATTATATATTTCAATTCTAATTAAAAAGAAATCATTATATATTCTAATTCCTCAGGAGCAAATTGAATTGTAGGAGAGGATGATGGTTTAAAGGTTATTTTGGGGAGCTGGGGGAAGACAGCCATATGAAGAATGAAAATGTTGAAGTAGTGGTGAGGGATGAAACCCTTAGTGGCTGAGAATTATAGGAGGCTCCAGGTCAGAACTTAGGTAGGAATTTGGGTAGGAAGAGGAGCAGCAGTGATTTCAGATAGAAGAAACAACCAGAGAAGTCACAGTAGAATCATGTGCTACAGTGTCATTAAGAAAGGTGGGTAGCTCAAGTGTCACTGGCAAAAAGAGGGTAAGGACTGGTCGGGGGTGGTGGCTCATACCTGTTATGTCAGCACTTGGGAGGCTGAGGTGGGCATATTGCTTGATTTTAGGAGTTTGAGACCATCCTGGGCAACATGATGAAATCCCATCTCTACAAAAAATAATAAACTTTGCTGGGTATGCTGGCATGCGCCTGTAGTCTCAGCTACTTGAGGGGGCTGAGGTAGGAGGATCACTTGAGATTTGGAGGTGGAAGTTGCAGTGAGCTGATACTGTGCCACTGCACTCCAGCCTGGGTTACAGAGTAAGAGCCTGTCTTAAAAAAAAAAAAAAAAAAAAAAAAAAGAGGGTAAAGACTTCGGTGGGGGATCATAGATTTTTTATTTATTTTATTTTTTTTTTGTGGTCTTCAAGAGAGCAGTTCAGAGACCAGAGTGCAGAGTGCATGGGGGTTTACTGAGTGGGTTGGAAAAATATGGAAGCAATAAATATAGGAATTGAATTAAGAAGTTTAGTTTGAGAAAGAAGAAAAACAACTCTTATTCTAAAACTGGAGGCTGGAAGTAACAGATGGATGAAGATACAGCATTTTAGAAGCTGTGAAGAGGATTTGATTACAGGTGGAGAAGGTGTGATTTGAGGGAATTTTATAGAAGGGTTTGAGTATTTGATGTGATTAGGGAGTTAATATGAAAATGATTTGTATTAGTCAATGAGGTGGAGAGTTGTATTTAGAATAAATCTGTTGTGGAAGATTTCATAGCTTTCTGGTGGTGCTTAACACCCAGTGCGTGGGTGTGGAGAAAACAGATGGTGAGGATTGTCTATCACTGGGGAGATGCATAGTGAGAATGATGGAAGGTCATGGAATTCTGGAGAGGGCAGTGTTAAAATGGTTGATGGACAGGTTTAAATTATGTAGGGGACAGTAAAGCCAAGTGGAGTTAAAGTACAGGTCTACAACTAGAATATAAAGTGGTTGTAGGTAAAGAAAAGGGGGGCGGTCTCTGAAGTTACAATCCTAGTGGTAAAGCACTTTTTTTTTTGAAACATGGTCTGGCTCTGTTGCCCAGGCTGGAGTATAGTGACACAATCTCGGCTCACTGCAGCCTCTGCCTCTAGGTTTCAAGTGATTCTTCTGCCTCAACCTCCTGAGTAGCTGGGATTACAAGCATGAGCCACTGCACCTGGCTAATTTTTTGTATTTTTAATGAAGACAGGGTTTCACAATGTTGGCCAGGCTGGTGTCGAACTCCTGACCTCAAGTGATTCACCTGCTTTGGCCTCCCAAAGTGTTAGGATTATTGGCGTGAGCCACCGCAGTTGGCCTAGCACTTTTCAATTCATGGCTCTGTTTTCAGTTTCTTTGTGGCTAACTTAAGTGCAGGTGAAGGTTTTAGGAGCTTATGAAGGTCACGTTATAGAAAGTTATTCAGCATCATTGAAGGTCACATTATAGAAAGTTATTTAGCATCATTGTTGAAGTCATTGAGAATAATGGTTGACTTTGGGACCAAGTAGCATTGGAGTCATTGGGCAGGGAAAATAGGAGGGTCTTCTGGAGGTTGGTGGATGTTGGTAGATGTTGCAGAAGGAATGGTTTCAGTGAGTAATGTGACTCCCAAGCTATTTTTCAGTGATAGGATAATGGGAAGTGGTCCTGGGAAGCAAGAAGCAGCAAGTCCTTTTTTATCAAGCTGAAGGAGTAGGACAGTGATATAGCTAGTCATGAGAGAAGCAGATTGTCCAGGCTTGAGGTAAGATGAGGAGACAGATGGTCACAATAATTGGGCAAGAGTTGACAGTGGTTGGAATTGTTGAGCCACGGGGATTGAGAACAGTAGCTACATTTGTTACATTTACCAGTTCTTTCAGTTTTTTTTTTTTTCTTTTTGAGACAGGGTCTTCTCTCTTACCCAGGCTGGAATGCAGTGGTCCAGTCTTAGCTCACTGCAGCCTTGCCTCCTGGACTCAAGCGATTCTCTTGCTTCAGCCTCCTGAGTAGTTGGGATTACAGATGTGTACCACCATACCTTGCTTGGCTCCCCTCCCCTCCCCTCCCCTCTCTTCCCCTCCCTTCTCCTTCCTTCCTCTCTTTTTCTTCTTTTCCCCTCTCTTCCCTTCTCTCCTCTCTTCTCCTCTCCTGTCTCCTCTTTCCTCTCTCCTCTCTTTTCTCTTCTCTTCTTTCAAATGTGGTCTTCCTGTGTTGCCCAGGCTGGTCTTGAACTCCTGGTCTGAAGCGATCTTCCCTCCTTGGCCTACCAACAGTTTGTTTATAAAATAATACTGGCAAAATTATAACTATTCATGAATAATATACTGATAAAAATTTAGCTGAACTATAATTGTGGGTTAGAAATGAGACATTGGAAACAAAAGATGAGGTAGAGGTGTATTAAAGATAAGGTGAGCTGGGTGTGGTGGCTCATATCTATAATCCCAGCAATTTGGGAGGCAGAGGCAGGAGGATCACTTGAGTTGAGGAGTTCGAGAACAGCCTGGACAACGTAGGGAAACCCTGTCTCTACACAAATAAAAAATCAGCTGGGCATGGTAGTGCACACCTACAGTCCCAGAAACTCAGGAGGCTGAGGTGGGAGAATCACTTGAGCCCTGGAAGTCAAGGCTGCAGTGAGCCATGATTGCACCACTGCACTCAGCCTGGGCAACAGAGTAAGACCCTGTCTTAAAAAAAAAGAAAGATGAAGGTAAAAGATAAAAGTTGTTCTATCGTTTGTTGACAGTAGAACATGGATAAGCTGATAGGATCTAGTAAATAGATGGACTGGAAATGAATGAGGAGGCTGAAGTTGTAGGCATAGAAAAGTGGAAGGAGTAGCTTGCAGCAGAGAAAACATGAAGAGAACATACGGAAAGGGATTTAAGCAGGCCGTGGTTTGTCGGGGTGAGGATATTGCCAAGCATCACTAAGTATAATATTTTTATTAAAGAAACTGGGAAGTAGGGAGCCCCCATATTCCCTGGGTTGTTGCAGTCCAGGCCCGATTGGGCCAGCTGTGTGGGTAGGACTGTGCTGGTGCTGCACTGGGCAACTGGTGGAGCAGCGGCCTGGAGCTGCGTGGTGGTGGGTGCACTGCTGCCTGCCTGGGTCTGTGCGCTCTTGGCCAGTGGTGGGGCGGGAGGGTGGGTGCTCCCTGAAGTGAGCAGGAAATAACTGATGTCGGGAGCCTATTTCTTCTCTCTGCAAATAAGAACAGTTTGTGCCACCCATAATAAAAGGTGGCAGTATGTCATGCCAGCTTTTAAAAAAATATTGTCAATGATAGAGACATTGAGATGTCTATTTGTGTCCCTCAAAACCACATCACATTTTCTGTTTGCAAAAACTGGGAAGAACTTGCATAGGTATAGAGGTTTAGGTAAAAAGTGGAAAGAATGGGGTACATATTAAGAATGAGATGTCCTAACGGAACTAAAATGGATTCTTTACTCTTTATCGTCTGTAATGACTTTAATAATGCCGAAGTGCTGCGATTATAGACATGAGCCACTGCACACGGCCCATATCAAAGTTTTTGATGTTCCTGTTTCAGAGAGAGCATATTTAATGTAGACACATGAAATGGCAGTGAGAAAAATAAGACAAGGCACAAAATATGTAGTATTGGTGTTCCATCCTAGTATAGCTTTGCTTCAGGATTAGTTCCAGCATGTAGCCCTGGGGTTTCATTACTTTCTTCCTGCCTTTACTGCTACATCTATTTAGCCATCAAATTTAATAATGAAAGATCTCTGGAGACTCAGAGTGTTGAAGGCCTAAGAGGGCCCAGGGTTCTCACTTTGCTCAACTCACAAAACTTGGCCATTCCGTCATGTAACAGCCCTGCCTGATTCAGTCTAGAACTGTTTTTAGGACGTGCCTCAGACTGGACCTTGTCAAGGGGGAGCATATTCTGAATATTTGGGTGGATTATGTGGGGTAGGCTAATGATGGATATCTTAAAGAAGGTGATGGGAAGGATTATAGTAGACATGGAGAGAGGTGTGTTTTAAATGGTAACTGTATTAATTTGACATAGATAAATGACTTCACAATATAGGGGTTTGACCTTTGAACATCTAGGATGGCATGGAGAAGTTTTCCTTGTGAATTTGAGAAGAGCCAATATCCAAGAGATTAGAATGAAATGCACACTTGGGGTTCTGCAGGCTGCTCCATATGTGTGCTTATGTACACACCTGTATGTGTAGATATATATTAGAGAGAATTTGTTCATTTGATTAGGTTACATAGTCTTTAGGGAAGTGGGACTAATAGTCCAATTAGTTTTGAGTTATGAATGATTTAAGGGAATTGTTACAGAATATTTGGAAAGATCATTTTCAAGGTTTTGAGGACAGGCCTAGGAAATAGATTTTTCTGTAACTGTGAGGGCTTCTGGAATAGATGCACAAGCTTTGATGGCAGTTTGGGGCAAAGTTGTTTAAGTTGGAGAGTGTTAGCTTTGAGGAAATGAGAAGAGAGAAGAAAAATGCAGTGTTTGAGAAAGTTATTTATGAATTGATTTGGTAGGAGCTGATAAAGATTATAAAAGTTGCGGAGAGATTTTGAATAGCTAGGTGGGAGATACGGAAGTGATTTGTGAAGCTTTTTTTTTTTTTCTTTTTGAGATGGCATCTTGCTCTGTTGCCTTGGCTGGAGTGCAGTGGTGCAATCATGCCTCACTGCAGCCTCTGTCTGCTGGATTCAAGCGATTCTCCTGCCTTAGCCTCCCAAGTAGCTGGGATTACAGGTGCCCGCCACCATACCTGGCTAATTTTTTGTATTTTTAGTAGAGGTGGGGTTTCACCATGTTGGATAGCCTGGTCTTGAACTCCTGACCTCAAGTGATCCACCCGCCTCAGCCTCCCAAATTGCTGGGATTACAGGCGTGAGTCACCATGCCTGTCTGATTTATGAAGCTTGTTACTTACAAGTGTTAGAAAAGTAAAATTCAAAAGTAAAATGGAAAGATAGTTTAGAGAAGACTTCTTTTGGGAACAGTACAAAACAGCAAGGCAAGGAAAAACTAAAATGAGTAAATTGGGGTGTGGAAAAGTTAGAATAAGAGGGAGGATTAAAGCAGAGGCTACTGAAAGATTTCTTACTGTCAGGCTGCTTAATAATACAAAGCTGTGTTCTGTGGTGTTTTGTTGGATATCATTGATAGGTTCATTAAGAAAAGGGGTTTAAACAGGCCCTGGTTTGTAGGGGTGAGCATTGTGACAAGCATCATTAAGTGTAATATTTTTATTAAAGAAACTGGGAAGTAGGGAGCCCTCATATTCCCTGGGCTTTTGCAGCCCAGGCCCAATTGGGCCAGCTACACGGGCGGTACTGTGCTGGCGCTGTGCTGGGCGGCCGTGGAGCAGCGGCGTGGAGCTGCGTGATGGCAGGTGGGCTGCCGTCTGCCTGGGTCCCTGCGCTCTTGACTAGTTGGGGTTGTGGGTGTGTGCTCCCTGAAGTGAGCAGGCCTTGGGGCGGGAAGGACGAGCTTTCGCCAATCTTCTGGAGAACCCCCGCACGGGGCCCCCATGGCTTCCTTTGGGTGGGTGTGTGTGTCCGCGCGTGAGTGTGCCCGTTTGCAGGGACCAGCACCTTACATGACTTCCTTTTGTGTGTACGTGCGTGCGTGCGTGCGTGTGTCCGCGTGCATGCGCCCCTCTGCAGGGAGGAGGCGGAGGGGCGCGGAGAAGCTGGCGTGTTTGGGGCCTAGGTGGGATCGTCTGCTGCGTCCGGACCTTCTGGGTCTGCCCCGCTGGTGCAGTCAGGGCTTCTTCCCTCAGCAGGATGGGAAACTTTGTGAGTGTCCGCCAGGTAGCGGGCGGGTCGCCGAAGGCTGATAATGGACACCCCGTTTTTCCTCTTATTCCTGTTTTACAAATTTTCTGTTGAACTGCGTTGTGTTTACAGTTTCATGTCTGCGAAAAGGTCAACAGGTAACTTGGTTTACTAGACAGCTTTTTACTGGGTATTAGGAGCAAAAAATATATACCTGTATCCTTATATTAGAAAACCCTCCATGTTTACTGGTAAGAATAATCCTAAGGCTTTTCCAGAGTTGGGATCTGGGGCAAACTTTTGCTCTCCAGACTTTGTGAAGCACCTTTTACCATGCCAGGAAAGAACTACTTGTGCAGTAGACTGAAAGCTAGAGTTGCACATGCAAAAGTTGAAGCTCTTTCCAACAGCTTGAATTTAAAACAGCTTTTTGTTTTGCATAATAATTGTGATTAGTTTACGTACAGAATTTTGCAAAATTAGGCATGGTGTGATTAAAAAAGGGTTTCTTAATTTTATAGAGGGCAGTGGTAAAGGCACCACTCAGTTTGGAAATTTCAAGTATGTTAAATGTTGCTATAAATAAAATCCTATTCAGATTTTTAGATTTAACAAATCTAAAAATATGTTTGCAGTTGTCCTTTGGGTGCAGGAGGAAGTCCTGGGTTTCTCTGTATTTGTTTCTGGGCAGATTCTGAGTATTGTCAGCATGATATGGGTATAGAGCCTTAATCTGAGCGAATAATTTGCTTGAGATTACCAGTCTGTTTGGGAGCTGGGAATAGACTCTGGGTCTCTTATGTTCAGTCTGGTGACCAATCCAAGAATAGACTTAAGGAAACTGGGTATTTGTCTGTTTGGTGGAAAATATGGCTGAGCCAAAAAGTGAACGTGTGACCGTTAACTTTTTTGATATAACATTTAAATGTAATTTATCCACACTGGATTTCTTTGGCCCTTCTTTAAAAACAGAGGACTTGAGGATATTCCACAGTGTTATTTCTGGTGGGAATTGTACCGCATTTACATTTGATTAGAACAGATAGATGCTTATGGTATTTAACTGGGGATAGATGCGTTTTTCATGTGAATATTCTCAGTGATTAGAATAGGTAGTAACTTGAGCACTTTTAGCCTCCTTGAAATGTTAGGGAGAAGAGGAATTAAGTTAATGTCATTAATCTCTGTTAACCTTTGGACCTCTTTATTGAGAATTCTTAACAAGGCGTGAATAGAATACCTATGGATTTCCCCACAGCTTATATACTTTTTTTCTCATTGTTACTACCTTAACCATGCACAACAATATTTAATTCATGTTTTTCACTAGGCCTCATACAAGAGGGTACCTTTTTATAGTATATGAGTTGCAATTGGCTCTTTTTTAAAAAAAAAAAAGAGAGACTAAGGTCTCACTATGTTGACCAGGCTGGTCTTGAACTCTTGGCCTCAAGCTGTCTTCCTGCCTCAGCCGCCTAAAGTGCTGGGATTACAAGTATGAGCCACTGTGCCCAGCCCTACCTTTTGTTTTGTTGGTAAACATTCCTGTCCTTTCTTATGCCAGTCCCTCTATATCACAAAACAAAAACAGCCTTTTTCCTTTTTCCCTTCTCCAAAAACTCCTGGATATTTTAAATCGAATACAGTAGTTCTCAAACCAGAGGTGATTTTGTCAAATGTCTGGAGACATTTTTGGTCAACACGCTGGGGGTTTCTACTAGCATCTACTGGATAGATAAACCTCCTACAATGCATATGACAGTCTCCATGACAAAGAAATTATCCAGTGCAAAATATCAGTAGTGCTGATGTTGACAAAACCCTGATCTGATATATTGAGAATAACCTTCTCCCAAGTGATTTAAACCTATGAAAGTTATTCATCATGTAATTGTTACTTCTATATCTGTAAATTATAAATCTTTTTCCAGTGTTGTCATTAGAATGATCATGAGTCAAAGGTTATGAACTATATATTAGAACATTAGAATACAGGATTGTGGAGCTAGAAGACTAACAGGTATAACTCCTTCAGTATGTAGATGAAGAAACTGAGTTTTGGAGAGATGGTGACTTACCCAAAGTTGGACAGATAATACAGAGCTCAGGTCTCTTGTTACTTCTACTTCTTAGTTTAAATCATTACTGAAGGAAAGGGTGTGGTATCACTTTTGCTTGATACAGATAAATTTAATCAAATTAAAATTTTAAATAATCACATTATGAGCAATACTCTTTCAATGAATTTCTGTTACTTTTTCAGATTCACAGATACTTTTGAATTCTTCAGCATGGTATTGTTACCACTGTATACTTTTCAGTGGCCGCTTTTTAAGAAAATGTCTGAAAAATTTAAAAAGACCACATACAAATTTTAAAACAAAACAACGTAGTTATGACAACTTAGGCAAAATTTTGAATGGAAACTCAACCAGAATTATTGAAACATTTTAGGGTATCCTCAACTTAACATATTTGTTCTGTTGTGTGAGGATCACTAAAGTAGTGAGTTATTGTGCTGATTGTAAATCCGTTATAGCAAGGCCCCCTATTTAATTTTAGAAAAAGATACTGAACTTTCAGGTGAAATGTCATTAGGGAAATATAAATTGGATATTTAGATGAAATATTTTCAGATTACTTAAGCACTGTATTATCAGAAGAAGTATCAACAGGGTTCTTTTTAAAATTAATTTTTTAAAAAATTGGGCAACACTTAATTCCATAAAATAGAATGTGTTCCCTCAATGGCGTTCTTTCATATTTAATTTCTTTTTTCTAAAAACCAAAAAGAAAAAAAGGTGAACTTAGTTTTCCAGTGTCTGAATGTCTGAGTGTGATTTGTGTGGCCCTAGGAGCATGGACATCTTCAAAAAGACAATTATTAGCTAAGATTTCCTTAAAAATTTATATAAGAAGTTTAAATTAAAAATGTTTTTAATTTAAAATTTAAATTTTATATGAGAAATTTATTTCATAGAAAAAACTTAAAATGTATATTAGCATAAAGAAATGAAATCAACAAGAGAAACTGCTTTTAATATTTGGTATATGGCTTTCTTATATTTTTATTAACCTTTTATTACGGAAAAATTTAAATAATGAAAAATAGAATAATATTATGAACTCTCATATAGCAATTAATGGCTAATCTTATGTCATCCGTACCTCCACCTTACGCCTCTCTCCTCTCTCTTTTAGTTTTTATAGAGAGATGGGCTCTTGCTGTGTTGTGCAGGCTGATCTCAAACTCCTAGGCTCACGTGATCTTCTCACCTTGGCCTCCCAAAATGTTGGGATTACAAGTATGAACCACTAAACTTGGCCTCACATATTAATTTTTTTTTTTAAACTTATTCTGGACCATGCACAGTGGCTCACGCCTATAATCTCTACACTTTAGGAGACCAGGGTGGGTGAATCTCTTGAACTCAGGAGTTCAAGAACATCTTGGGAAACATGGCGAAACTCTGTCTCTACTATGAAGAAAAGGAAAAAACCTTTATTTTGAAAAAATTATAGACTCACAGGAAGTGGCAAAATTAGTACAGAGTCCTATGTACCCTTCACCCAGTCATCTTAATAAAGTTATAGTACGACATCAAAACTAGGAAGTTGACATTGGTATATTACTGTTAACTACACTACTGAATTTACATCATTTTCACTATTTTTTAAACCCGTGCTTATTTTTGTGTATGTATAGTTCTAGTAATTTTATCCCATATGTAAATTAATGTAACTACCAGCATGACCAAGATACACAATGCCATCCCTTTCTATTCCCACCCATTCCAACACTCCTCCTTGTACCCTGGCAAACTGTTTACTAGCTATAGTTTTGTTCTTTCCAGAATGACATACTTTGTTTATGTATGTATACTTTATGTACATACTTTGTTTAGCCATTCACTTGTTGAAGAACTTTTCGTATGTTGCAGTATTTTGTTGTTATGGATAAAGAGGTTATGGAGATTTGTGTACAGGGATTTTTGTAAACAAAAGTTTTCATTTATCTGAGATAAGTGCCCAGGAGTGGGATTGCTGGGTTGTATGGCAAGTACATGTTGAGTTATTTAAGAAACTCCAAACTTCAAAAATCAGTTGAACATAGTTGTGTTGGTCTGTTTTGGGGTTTTCTGTTCTCTTCCGTTGATATATGTGTTTGTCCTCCCTCTTGTACCACACTGTCTTGATTATTGTAGCTCTATAGTAAGTCTTACCAAGTAGAATACCTCCTCTCCATTCTTCTGTCAAGAATGTTTTAGCTCTTCTGTTTTTTTTTTTTTTTTTTTTTTTTTCCAAAGACACACATTTATAAAAAAAAAATGTTGGGCTGGTACAAAATTATGAAAAGGGGTGTGTATTGTAGATTTT
>CAUYLG010011870.1:0-27432 GCA_963573385.1 Cacajao melanocephalus | reverse complement strand
CATTTTTGTGGATTTATCCACCTGTCGTCTTTGTAATTGCTGACTTTCAGATTGGGTCTGAGTGAACGTCTGGCTTGTTGGTGATGAAGTTTTTTCTGTTTCTTAGTTTTCCTTTGGCAGACGCCCCTTCCCCACAGAGCTAGGACTTCCCGGGTTCAGCTGTGCTTACTGTGAAACTCTCAGTCCTCAGCGCTTCCAATTGCTGTTCTCCTTGTGGGGATGGGACCAGCCGAGCCTGACTCAAAGGGCACCCAGTTGCATATACTCTGCACTGAGAAGCGCTGCGCCGCGCCGGGGCACTGGCAAAACAGCTGCGCCGGCCAAAAGAGTCGCGCTGGCGAAATGTGTGGCTCCTCCACCGGGAATCTCCCAGTTTGTGGGCCACAGAAATTCGTCTGAAATTGTAGCGTCCACTCGCTCTCTGTGCTTTCACTGGGAGCTACAATCCTGAGCTGTTGTTAATCGGCCATCTTGGATCTCTCTGCCCGGTGATGAAGTTTTTTTCCGTTTCTTAGTTTCCTTTGGCGTACGCCCCTTCCCCGCAGAGCTGGACCTTCCCGGTTCAGCTGTGCTTACTTGAAACTCTCAGTCCTCAGCACTTCCAATTGCTGTTCTCCTTGTGGGGATGGGACCAGCCGAGCCAGACTCAAAGGGCACCCCGTCCTGTATACTCTGCGCCGAGAAGCGCCGTGCCGGGGCGCCGGCAAAAGAGCCGTGCCAGCCAAAAAAGTCGCGCTGGTGACCCATATGGCTCCTCCGCTGGGAATCTCCCAGTCTGTGGGCAACAAAAATTCGTCTGAAAGTGCAGCGTCCACTCGCTCTCTGCGCTTTCACTGGGAGCTACAATCCTGAGCTGTTGTTAATCGGCCATCTTGGATCTCTCTCCCGGTACATCCATTTATATACTCTCAATGATGAAAATATATTTGCCCTTTAATAGTGAATTTAAATTTTGGAAGGATCTAACATTTTTTTCAGAGCAAATAAGACTGAATATTGCCACAAAATAATGCTTGTTTTTAGAAATGGTTGTACCAATTTACATCCTGACAAGAAGTAAATAAGATACCTTTGATCTACATCTGCTGCAACACTTGATATTGTCAAGCTTTATAATCTTTTCCAAGTAAATGAATTAAAAATATATTTTATCATAATACATATTTCACTGCTAACTATTGAGGTAGAATATCTCCTTTTATTATCTCTAGCTGTGCCTCTCACCTCTGATATAATCAGAAAATACACATGTGCAGATGTACACAGACACACAGTCACAATCACACCCTCACATTTTTCACTTATACAGTTCTTAAACATTTTGTGCCTTCCATTTCTTGGCAGTTTTCTTTTTCTGATTCCATCTCCGTCTGGTTTAATTCCACAACTATGTGCTTGCCACACAATTTTTCTATTTCTTCTATTATAGCATTTGTATTAGGGTTCTCTAGAGGAATGGGATAATAGGAGAGATGTATGTATTAAAGAGAGTTTATTAAGGAGTACTGACTCACATGATCACAAGGTGTAGTCCCACAATAGGCCATTTGGTAGCTGAGGAGCAAGGAAGCCAGTCTCAGTCCCCAAACCTCAGAAATAGGGAAGCCAACTGTGCAGCCTTCCGTGTGTAGCTGAAGGCCCAGAAGCTCCTAGCAAAACACTGGCGTAGGTCCAAGAGTCCAAAAGCTGAAGAACTTGGAGTCCAATGTTTGAGGTCAGGAAGCATCCAGGACAGGAGAAAGATGGAAGCCAAAAGACTTAGCCACTGTAGACCTTCCATATTCCTCTGCCTGCTTTTATCCTAGCCACACTGGCAGCTGATTAAATGATGTCCATGCAGATTGAAGGTTGGTCTGCCTCTCCCAGTCCACTGACTCAAATATTAATCTTCTTTGGCAATATCCTCATAGACGCACCTGCTAATAATACTTTGTATCTTTCAATCCAATCAAGTTGACACTCAATATTAACCATGATACCACATATGATAGACATGCTATCTAATGGAAATTTACTTGTTTGAATTACCCAACATGGACCCGGGAAATCAGACGCTATGTGTCTCACATACCACTGTATCCCCAATGTATAAAAATCCACTGCTATATTGATACACTCTTGATCCAGCTTCTTGGGTTATTCATTTAATCATTTCGCAAATACTTTTGAGCCCTTGAGATACAGAAGTTATAAAGAAAAAGTTTACTTTGCTAGAATAGCAGCGGTAGTTCCTCCTTCAGAAAGAGCAATAACGGATATACTTTCTGATGAAGTGACATTTGAGCTTAGATATTAGTAATGGGAAATAGGGCTGATGTTTATTTCTTTAAATATTTCTAGTTTTGTTAGTGCTCCTGATAAAATTGCCAATGCCATGCTACCTCCAGACGTTTTCAAATGCTACTGTATCCTACATATTGCCACAGTGGTGCTAGATTCTGTGCATAGGAGAGGAAAAAGGCCTACCCTACTGGATTAAGGGCCTACCCTATTCTAGCAATACCTCATCTTAACTAGTTACATCTACAGGCACTCTCCCTTTGTCCCCTGTGTATGTGCACTCAAACTCATCAAGACTTTCACAAAAGATGTTGTTTACTTCATTTACTCTGCTCTGTTCATTTTCTCCTGCAGCCAGCTTACAAAACATCAACAACAAAATCTCTCTCTACAGGAAAATTTCTGTATAATTCACATTCTCTGTTTACAAACTTAAGACATGAATACCCTTCCAGAAAAATAACCTTCAAGAAAAAGCTCTGCCACAATGAAGAGACTGCATAGAATTTGATCTCAGAAAGATATGGATTCAAAGCCTTACTTCACTTAATGCTATGGTATTCAAATAGATATGTAATTTAATATATTTAATTACCCATTAACCTTCAATGGAATTTACTTCTTAGGTTTCAGAGTAGCAAGTTCATGCCTTAAAAAATAATCACAGGTAAGCTGTATCAGAAGACAGCAGATGTCCAATATCCACTCTTACAGATTCTATTGCTATAGGATAAAGCTCAGAAATCTCAAGCAAGCAAATACATTCGTAGTTATATAGACTGATGTTTGAGAACTTCTGGTCTATGTGACAGCAAGAACAAGAGGTTCTCAGACTGATTTAAAACAAATATCAGTCTTCATCTCCTAGGGCTGCTGTAACAAAGTACTACAAATTCAGTAGCTTAAAAGGACATAAATTTATTCTATTATAGTTCTGTATGCTAGAAGTCAAAATTGAGATTCCACAGAGTTGGTTCGCTCTGAGGGTTCTAAGAGCGAATCTGTTCCATGCCTCACTTTTGGCTTCTGGTGACAGCCACAAACCTTGATTTGTGAACACAGTACTTCAGTATTTGCCTCCATCTTCACTCAGGGTTCTCACTTGTGTCTTTCTCTTTTCTTCGTGTAAGAACACCAGCTGCATTGCATTAAGGGAATACCCTATTCCCTTATGACCTCATCCTAACTAATTATATCTACAACAACCTGTTTTCAAACAAGGTCACATTCTAAGGTACTAGGGGTTAGAACTTTGTATTATTCAGGGCTTTCCAGGGAAACAGAACTAACAGCAGACAGGCAGATAGATAGATAGATAGATAGATAGATAGATAGACAGACAGACAGATAGATAAGAAAGATAGATGAAAGAGATGGATGATAGATAAATAGAGATGAAAGATAGATGAATGATAGAGATAATAAATAGATACATGAAAGATAGATGAAAGAAGATAGACATTTATTATGAGAACAAGAGGAGAACATAGATAGATGATAGATAGATAGATGATAGATACATGAAAGCTAGATAAAAATAGATAGATAGATGTTTATTATAACAACTGGGCACATGTGATTGTGGAGGCCAAAAAGTTCAAGAGTATGTCATTTGCAAGCTAGAGAACCAGGAAAACTGGTGGTGTAATTCACCCCTGGTGTGAATGCTTGAGAACCAAGAGAATCACTGATGTCCAGAGTCTGAATGCCTCAGGACTAGGAGCTCCAATGTTTGAAAGCAGGAGAAGATGGGTGTCTGAGCTAAAGAAGAAACACACAGACTTCATTCTTCATATTTTTATGTTATCAGGCCCTCAAAGAATTAGAAGATGTTCTCCCAGATTAGTGAGGGTGAGACTTCTTTACACAGTCTATAGATTCAAATGCCAAAGTCTTCTGAAAGCACTTTCACAGAAACTCCAAGAAATAGTGTTTTGCCAGCTATCTGGGCATTCCTCAGCTCAGTCAAACTGACACATAAAATTAACTCTTTTGGATTTCAACAAATTTTTTTAGGGGCCACAATTCAACCTATAACAAAGTATAACTGCATCTATAGCCAAGGGTTCCCCTACATGACATGCATCATAATCTTCCGCCAAGGGTCCCAGTCAGGATTATCAAAGCTCTAGACCTGGTCCTGGGTTTTCAAGAAACTTCTACAAATATGTTTTAGAATCACTAAACATAAAAGCTAATAATATACTAATGTTTCTATGGCAATGGCTTGTGATATTTATAATGTAGTGAAACACTTTCTTGACACTGAAACGTCTGTGTAAAACAAAATATCAATTTTTTAGTTAACCAAGCAGTATTAAGTAATACTGGTAGTAGGTTGCTTTGCAACAGAAGAAAATAAAAATAATAATTTCATCAGAAAATGATTTATTTTATAATGAATTTATGTATTACATTTTCACATGCCCCTTTTTCTTGTATTATTTTAATCTTTATTCTCTTTTCATGTTTACATTTCTATTTCTTTTGTAGCATCAAAATTTTTTTCATAATTATGTGTTTAACAGATTTATGCTGAGTAATAACTATAATTTGGTTTTGTGCTAAAAGCTAAAGTAATGTCCTTTAAGATTCAATCCCAGTCCAGAAGAAATTCTTAGTTTACCAGAGGAGAGACACATAAAACCTTAAAAAAAAAAAAGAAAAATAAAACAACTACTGTGAAATTTGAAAGAAAGTACTTCCAAAAATTTAATATGCACATGAATCAGCTTGGGAACTTGTAAAAATAAATTTTGATTCAGTAAATTTGGGGTGGAGCCTTTGATTCTTCATCTCTAACAAGTTCCCAGGTGATGTTTCTGTCTAGCGATTTATGCTTTGTGGAGGAAGTTGATCGGAAATAAAATGGAGATGCATAGAAAATGCTAATGAACGCAGATGGGGACAAAATTATTGCCGTATCCATCTTGAGGCTTAATTGTTTAAGGAATATTGCAAAGAAGAAGGCTGTAGATTTTGGACTTCACATATGACTATGAACTAATTGCCCAATGTATTAGTCTGTTCTCATGCTTCTAATAAAGACATACCCAAGACTAAGTAATTTATAAAGGAAAGAGGTTTAGTGGACTCACAGTTCCACATGGCTAGAGAGGCCTCACAATCATGGCAGAAGGCAAAGGATGAGCAAAGGCACATCTTACGTGACAGCAGGCAAGACAGCATGTGCAGGGAAACTCCCATTTATGAAACCACTAGGGCCAGGGATGGTGGTTCATGCCTGTAACACCAGCATTTTGGGAGGCTGAGGCGGGTGGATCACCTGAGGTCAGGAGTTTGAGATCATCCTGGCCAACATGGTGAAACCTTGTCAATATTAAAAATATAAAAATTAGCCAGGCATCATGGTGGGTGCCTGTAGTCCCAGCTACTTAGGAGACTGAGGCAGGAGAATTGCCTGAACCCAGGAAGTGGAGATTGCAGTGAGCTTAGATCGCACCATTGAACTACAGCCTGGACTATAGAATGAGACTCCATCTCAGAAAATAATAAAATAAAATAAAACCATTAGATCTTGTGAGACTCATTCAACATCATGAGAACAGCACCTGAAAGACCTGCCAGCATGACTAAATTACCTCCCACCAGGTCCCTCCCATGACACATGGGAATTATGGGAGCTAAAATTCAAAATGAGATTTGGGTAGGGATATAGCCAAATCATGTCATTCTGCCCTTGGCCCCTGCCAAATCTCACATTCTCCCATTTCAAAACCAGTCATGCCCTCCCCAAACAGTCCCCCAAAGTCTTAACTCATTTCAACATTAACTCAAAAGTCCAAGTTCATAGTCTCATCTGAGAAAGGCAAGTGCCTTTGCCCATGAGCCTGTAAAATCAAAAGCAAGTTAATTAGTTCCTAGGTACAATGGGGGTACAGACATTGGGTTAATACACCCTTTCTAAGTGGGAGAATTTGGCCAAAAGGAAAGGGCTACAGGCCCCATGAAAGTCCAAAATTCAATGGGGCAGTCACATCTTACAGCTTCTAAATGATCTCACATCCAGGTTATGCTGTAACAAGAGGTGAGTTCCCATGGCCTTGGGCAGCTCCACCTCTATGGCTTTAGAGGGTATAGCACCCCTCCTGGCTGCTTTCACAGGCTTGAGCTTTTCCAGATGCATGGTGCAAGCTGTCAATGGATCTACCATTCTGGGGTCTGGAGGATATTGGCCCTCTTCTCACAGCTTCACTAGGAAGTGCCCCAGTGCAGACTGTGTGGGAGCTCCAACCCCACATTTCCCTTCCCCACTGCCCTAGTAGAGGTTCTCTGTGAGAGTCTCACCACTGCAGCAAACATCTTCCTGGACATTCAGGAGTTTCTATCATCCTCTGAAATCTAGGTGGAGGTTTACAAACCTCAGTTCTTGACTTCCGTGCACCTACAGGCTCAACACCACATGGAAGCTGCAAAGGACTGGTGATTGTAGCCTCTGAAGCCATCGTCTGAGCTTTACATTGGCCCCTTTTAGCCACAGCTGGAGCAGCTGGGACGCAGGGGACCAAGTCCATAGGCTGCACAGAGGAGGAGCATCCTGGACCTGACCTACGAAACCATTTTTTACTCCTAAGCTTCCTGGCTTGTAATGGGTGGGCCTGCCACAAAGGTCTGGGACATGCCCTGGAGACATTTTCCTTATTGTTTTGGTGATTAACATTTAACTCCTTGTTAGTTATGCAAATTTCTGCAGCCAGCATGAATTTTTCCCAAGAAAGTGTTTTGTTTTTCTTTTCTACTGTTTTATCAAACTGCAAATTTTTCGAATTTTTATGCTCTGTTTCCTCTTGAACACATTGTTGCTTAGAAATTTCTTCTACCATTTTGGGTTGATAGACTGGATAAAAAAAAATGTGGCACATATACACCATGGAATACTATGCAGCCATAAAAAAGGATGAGTTCATGTTCTTTGCAGGGGCATGGATGAAGCTGGAAACCATGATTCTCAGCAAACTGACACAAGAATAGAAAACCAAACACCACATGTTCTCACTCATAAGTGGGTGTGGAACAATGAAAACACATGGACACAGGGAGGAGAACATCACACACCTGGGCCTGTTGGGGGCTGCAGGGAATAGGGGAGGGATAGCAGGGAGTGGGGGGATTGGGGAGGGATAACATTAGGAGAAATACCTAACATAGATGATGAGGGGGATGGATGCAGCAAACTACCATGGCATGTGTATGTACCTATGTAACAAACCTGTACAATCTGCACGTGTCCCCCAAAATTTAAAGTATGATTTAAAAAAAACAATAAATAAAAAATTCTTCTGCCAGATACCCTATATCATCTCTCTCAAGTTCAAAGTTCCACAGATCTCTAGGGCAGGGGCAAAACGCCACTGGGCTCTTTTCATGGCAAGAGTGATCTTCAGTTCCCAAAAAAATTCTTCATTTCCACTTGAGACCAGTTCATTCTGCATTTTATTGTTTATATTGCTATCAGCATTTTTGTCAAAACCATTCAACAAGTCTCTAGGAAGTTCCAAACCTTCCCACATCTTCCTAAGCCCTCCAAACTGTTTCAACCTCTGCCTGTTACCCAGTTCCAAAGTCACTTCCACATTTTGGGTATCTTTACAACAGCACCCCACTATATCAGTACCAATTTACTCTACTAGTCTATTCTCACACTACTAATAAAGACATACCAGAGACTAGGTAATTTATAAAGGAAATAGGTTTAATAGACACACAGTTCCACATGGCTGGGAAGGCCTCACAATCATGGCAGAAGGCAGAGGAGGAGCAAAGTCACGTCTTACATGGCAGCAGGCAACAGCACATGTGCTGGGGAACTCCCCTTTAAAAAAACCATCAGATCTCATGAGACTTAATCATTATCATGAGAACAGCATGTGAAAGACCCATCCTCATTATTCAATTACCTCCTACCGGGTCCTTCCCACAACACACAGAAATTATGGGAGCTACAATTTAAGATGAGATTTGGATGGGGACATAGCCAAACCATATCACCCAATAAGAAAAATAATATTTTTAGCAATGGCAATGGAATAAGTAAAGGTTCAGAAACAAAGAATAGTTAAGTGTGCTTAAATCAGTGCTTTTCAAAATGTACTTGTTAAAAGAGCAGATTGTTAGACCATCCTCCAGGCACATAATTATTTAGAGTTTATGAGATTAGGGCATGGGGATCTTTCTCTTAACTAAATTCCCAACTCCTTCTGCCTCTGACCCCTTAAATTAGGGCTAGGGTTTTGCATACCTGGAGAAGGGGGAAAAACCCATGTTCCGAGGGTATCCTTGGACACACCTTAGGGTCAGGTGGTGAGGAGCCCTTCTATGCCTTGTCCAGAAATTTGGATTTTATATTTCAAAAGCAGTATTCAATTTTTTGGATTATTTGTTCTTATTTAAAAAAACAATTGAATATACCTTCATATTTGTCATAATTTATTTAAAATATCTTTATAGTCATATGCATATACTATTGCATTTTAAATGACAGTAAAAGACAAAAACATTGAAATTGTTTACAGACAAAATAAGTGTTCAAACAGTATTTAAAGTATACTTTGTAATATCTTCCTATCATCACATATCATTTCTCGGGACAAATATATATTTAAGGTGAGGTTTGTTAACTATAGTGAGCATAAGTGCTGTGGTTATTTGAAGTACATTTTTGATGATGGCGATTTATAAGGCTTTTTTTTTGTAAAATGCTATAGCAATGTTTTTCCCTTAAGCCTTGAAATAAAATTGTCAGATAACTAAAACATATATGACCATTATTATTATTATTACTTTTTGAGACAGAGTCTCACTCTGTCACCCAGGCTGGAGTGCAATGGCATTATCATGGCTAGGCTCACTGCAGCCTCAATCTCCTGGGCTCAGGTGATCCTCCCACCTCAACCTCCCATATAGCTGGGACTACAGGCATGCACCACGAAGCCCCACTGTTTTTTTGTGTATATATTTTTGTAATGACAGGATTTCACCATATTTCCCAGGCTAAACTCAAACTCCTGGACTCAAGCGATCTGCTTGCCTTGGCCTCCCTAAGTGCTGGGATTACAGGCATGAACCATTGTTCCTGCCCTAAAACGTGCATTATTGATAGTATCCATTGTCTTCATATTCTTGAGAATTTTTATTTTTTAAAAGTATTTTTTATTAGGTAAGAGTTTAATGAGTTAAACCTACAAAGTGTAAGCTTTACATTCATGTAACTGGGCAGTCATAAATTGAAATATTTAATAATGTGCCCAAAGACAGCAATACTATGTATGTGCGCTCGTGAACCCCTCCCTGGAGTAGAACTCTTTCTCTTCCCTCAGATGCCTATTACCATGGGGACCTATGGATAAGAGGTGCCTTTGTCAATTCATATATTAAATAATAGTAACTCTGTGCATGTGTGTGTGTCTGTGTGTGTGTGTGTGTGTGTGTGTGTGTGTGTGTGTATTTGGAACTAAATGTAGACAAAATAGAAGGTCTAACATTGTAGTCAATACAGTAGTCACTGTAGATAAATCCTTCCCAACCCACTGCCAAATATATAACTACATTTTTGCAAGCTATGCCCTGGCTTCAGGGTTTTCTAAGGAGCTTCAGAAAAAAATAAAAATTCCTTTGCCCCATGCCTATCTACTATATGAGAATCTCTGAGTAAGCAAAGAGCCTTAGAATATGTGCTTCTTCAAAACAACCAACCTGACTCTGAAGTCACCCAAGGATTGTACATAACTGAAGATGAAAGACCCTTAGAAGTTTGGAAATAAGGCGGCATATAAGTAAGATGATCAACATTACTTGAACTCTAAAGGCAATGCAAAATATAGACTTCATAGACAGTGCTGGAGTTAAGAAGACCAGTGGGTAATTGTGAAGGTATCAACTCCTAACTGATAAAGGTTCTCAGTATTAACTTATGAATATCCCAACAGTGACCCATTTTAATCTTCAATTCTAAATTATGCTGGTATATTAATTTTAATTCTCTTAAATTTTTTGTCAATATAAGCATTATTTTCATTACAAATCCTAATTGCTATGGCATTTAAGGTAAGCCAAAGGTGCTAAAAACTGCATTAGAAACAACTCTTCGGGTTCTCCCTCTCTCTCTCTAGCAAGAGCTAGAAAAAGAAAAAGGCAGAGAGTAAAACTCATGGTTTTAGTTTCAATAAGACTCCCCCATGCATCCCACTCAACTTTTTATATTATGATAGGAAATGTTTATATCCCAATGGCTTACACAGTGAAATAATTTACAGCTGACATTGGTTGCCAGCTTTATGATAATTTTAATGAAATATTCTTCAGTTCCTCCGAATATAAAGAATGTTTAAAGTGTAAGATAATGCTCAACAATTGAGAGGATATAACCAACAGGGGAGAAATGATGCAGTAATAACCAAGCTGAATTGTTGTAATGTGACTGTTCTCTTCTAACAGCCTTATTCACTCCTTTTTATGCTCTGGATAAACTATCTTACATAGTAGTGAATAAGTAATAATGGTTCATATCCCAGCTGTGAGCAGTTTTGTAGTTAGTAAAATAGGGAGAAGCCAGGGATTTTCAATCTCAAATAACATTGCATATGACAAGTGAAACTTTAGTAATTTGCAGTGAATAATTTGATATAAGAAGAACAGAAAACTGTCGCTCTGTGGCTCAATTTTTTTTTTACATATAATTGGATCTGTGTTTAAAACCTGAGGTTTGGGAATTTAATAAGTTAGGGAATTTATCTTAGCTATCTCACTTATGATATTAGGCAAGTTATTTAACTTCCCCAAATCTTGGTTATTCCCACCTGCAAAGCAGGTGATTGAATGATATTTTTGTATGTAAATCACATAGAACATAGTGGTAGATAGAATTTGCTTACAGCCTCTTCCCCAATTCTGACTCCTCTTCTTCCCATTTTCTCATCTTTAAAAGCTGCAGTGCCTAGGTGCAGGGCTTTTCTCTTCTCTTTCTGGACAATCTCCCTAGAAAATCTCTTCTTGCCTTGGTTTGAAATACTGTAGGTATGCTGGTGGTTCCCAGGTTTATTATCTCCAACACAGACTTTTCTCTTACTTGAACTCTGGCTTGGTTCATCAAACAATGACAACTGCCTACTCAACAACTCTACTTTATAATATCTTCATATCATTATAAAGATATCTTCATATCTGATGAACGTCACCCACAGCACATTCAAAACTGAGCTCTGACTTACTTACCTTCTTCCCAACCCAATAATCTGCTGTTGCTCCAGTTTACCCTACATCAGCAAATAAAATATATCCTCTTCTGTTACAACTTGTATGCAGTCCATGAGCAAACTCTGTTCATCTCAACTTTTAAAATATTCATGAACTGACCAAATATTCAATACTTGTACTGTTTTCATTATGGTCCAAAACATTGCTATTTCTCACCTATATTGTTAAAACAGCTTTTTAACTGGACTTTTTGCTTTTATCCTTGCCCTACTTCAATCTTTTCCCTGTTTAGCAGTCAGAAATTCTTTTAACATATGTCAGATAAATGCCACTTATTTGCTTCCCTTATGCTGCAGAGCATGATCCAAGTCCATGATGACTTCCATGGTGCTACTCTCCTTCTGACCTCATCCGCTACTACTTGTTCTTTGCTCACTTAGTTTCATTCAAACAGCATCTGAAGACTTTAAAAATTGTGGGGCTCTTTTATAAATCTGGGATATAGCTGCTAGGGCTGGCATGGCTGGGTTGTTTGGGATAGCAAAACTCATGTTTGTTCTCTTATCCTCAAAAAGTCTAACTTGGAATTTTTTACAGTATAGAAGAATGTTTTCCAGCAGCAAGGAGGGCAAGCTTCAATATCTTATATGCAAGTTACTGGTTGTGTTTGTTAGTGTATAATTTGACCATGCCCTAAATCAAGAACAATATGGGAGGAGACTACACCAGAGCATGAGTATGTGAAGGTGCAATGTCTCAGTGGCACTACTTTAATATTTTTATTATTTTCTTATTGCTGCTTGAACAAGTTCACAAACTTAGTGACAAAAAACCCAAATGTATTATTTTATAGTTCTTGAGGCCCAAAATAAGTCTTAGAGGGGTAAAATTAACATATCAAAGAGCAGTGTTCCTTCTGAAGGAAAAATCTGTTTCCAGGGAAGAATTTGTGTCCTTGTCTCATTCACATTCTGGAAGTTACATACATTTATTCTTAGGCTTGTGGCCCCTTCTTTCAGCTTCAAAGTACATCACTCCAACCTCTGTTTCTCTCACTACATCCCATCTTTTGACTTTGAGCCTCCTTTTTCCACCTTGAAAGAAATCTTACAATCACATTGGACTCATCTAAATAATCCAGAATATGTTTCCCATATAAAGATTCTTTATTTAATCACATCTACAAAGGCCCTTTTGCCATATAAAGCAATATATTCTAAACTTCCAGAGATTAGGATATAGCAAGATTTAGGAATTACTACACCTATCACATAAGGTACTTTTAGAGCCTGGAAAAATAATTCTGGCACAGAGTGTATGTCTGTTAGATATTTGTTGAATAAATGAACAGTTATGAAGTAAACCTGTTTTTTTTTTAAAAAACATGGCATGTGTGTGTATATTGCAAGCATAAGAAAATTTCATGTTTCACAATGAAAATGGTATATTAAAATTTTGTTGAGTTTTATGCAATAATATAAAACAATTGCAAATATTATATAATACTAGCTAATGTGAAATGTGTTAGTGTAAGAATGTTACTTGTGTTAACTCATTTGATTTTTCTCAACAATATAACAAAGTAGACACTACTAGTATCTACCACTTGTTTACAAATACACTGAAACAGAAATTAGTTAAATGATTTGCTTATTATCACATAGTTACTAGGCAGAGGAGTCATGAATGAAATCCAGGCAATTAGCTTCACATGTGGCTACATTAATTATTAAGTGATGATAGCTTCCTGAAACACACAAACGAAATTCTGAACAATAAAGAAGAAAATAATCCAATTTAATTAGAATTATTAGAAAGACATTTGGATTGGAATTATTTATATCCAGGCATATTTTTAGGAAAAGCAATTATTTCAAGTATATAAAATAGTCTGGGGTGATGAGGAATAGTTAATATTCTTGGTTGACTGGAGCATCAGAAATATTTCCCTGCAGGAGAAATTAAGCGAAGAAGATAGGTTGAGAACATGCTATGGGAGAACTTGATGAAGTAAGATATCTGCCAAATTTGGCAAACAATGAAAAAGCTAACTAGGGGAATAATCTAATTAAATTGTCTTTTCAAAGTTTGATGTTCCAATGGCATACAGGATAGCCTAGGGTACTGGTAGTTGGCAGTGACAAAATGAAGCATTTTGTACAATTTCATATAAATTATCATTTATGTGAATTAATGTGAATAAGTAAAAAAGAAAAGAGACAGATGAAAGGACTTGAGGAATTTAGAATTCACATAATTTTCAGCTTTATGAATTTTCTACCTATTGTTAAGAAAAATCTAAAAATGCCTGATTTTTAAATTTCACATCAGTTGGATAAGTTTTTTTCAATTATTTGCAAATATTAGCCAAGCACCTACTGTGTAACATACATTCTTCCAGTTATTGAAGATTCATTAATAAAAAGACAAAGACCCTGGAGTGAAAGAGGAGCCACACATGAAGAAATAATTTTGGTATTATTAAAGTACAATCACGATTATTTCTTCAATAATAATAGTGGTGTTAAGAAAAAGCTATTTTTTCATGGAAAAGAATGAGTTATAATTAAATGCATAGAATAACAAAACATGTAGTTGAAAATGTCAAGAAATGAACTGGAAATACAGATCTATACATGAAAAAAGAGATCAAAGTTAAAAATAAGAATTGAAATACTATAGTCAGGAGAGGTTAACTGTTACAACAAACAGCCCCCAAATTTTAGTGGTTTTCAATATTTATTTATTTATTTATTTCTCATGGCTGAGTTCATGTTGTGAGTTCAGTGTCGGAAGGACAGGAGGTGGATAAGTTTAAGTTAACTTACAATCTGTTCTGCACAACTATTCAGGGATCTAGGCTACTTTCATACAGCAGTCTCATTCTCTTCTAGGGCCTTTAAATTCTTTATTGGATAAATTACATAAATATAGTAGCAGGAAAGAAAAAGCTTGTTAAAGTTGTACTGGATGTTTTGGGTGATAGGTTTAGAAGTGGTGTATATTATTTCCAACATAGCTTCATGAATTCGACTCAGATTCTTTCAGGGTAAGCAGGGAAATGCGCTTTAGTTTTACACCACCAAGAAAAAAATAACCTAGTGATGAAGATGTAATACAGTGTCTGTGCTGCAGGTGGCATTTGCAGAGACTGAAAGTTGAAGATACTAAAAAGGTGGAGAACCACCATTATAGGACTGACTATAGAGAAGATACATAATTACAGCCTTGGCAAACCCCTCAATTCAGAGAGCTGTTGCAGGAAACCACAATAAATAAAACAAAAGAACAATATGGAAGAGATTGATATTATCTACCATGAAATCAAGGAAGGAAAAAGTTTTAATACTAGACAAAAGAGCAGCAATAGGTGGAATGGTGCAGATAATTTATACAAGTGAAAAATGCATGCAGACATTACATTTGGTAATAAGGAGCATTTTGGTGAATTCTGGTAAAAAAATTTATAGTAAGGTAATGACAGCATAGAATCTATTGCATTCTGTTTCTGTACTTATTAACTGTGAATTTTCATTTGGGTCCTACAGATAGCATGTAATTAGATAGTTTTTAATTCAAATTAAGATATTTGTTGTTATGATCATGTGCTTTGTGTCTAAGTTTATTTATTGCTTTTACATTTTCTGAAATCAGAATAAAATTGTATTCTTTCATTTATAAAAAAGTTTAATAATGTTAACCATGTTTTCTAAACAGGATTAGTAAGAAAACTTTTATTTCACTTTTTTTTTTTTTTTTTTTTGCAAATCTGAAAATGTGAGGATCAAATGGAATGTTTCTACTTCATTTTCACCATCATCTTTCTTCAGTAGTGAAGTACCAATAAAGGACAGAAAAAGACAATGCAGATGATTTTTATGATGTAACTGTCTACAGTCTAGGTATCTCTGAACTCATCTCCACTCATCCTTTCTGTATTTGGCTATTTAATTCAATATACTATCCTTTTTGCTTGATCTATTTCAAATTATGTTTCTGGCCTTGAGTTGAGGGCTAACACAGTTCTAGATTTTTATATCAGAAATTGGGAAATAAGTTCTAGTCTGAAAAATTTCTTTGATGACAAAGGAAGATCAGACAGAACAAAAACTAGCAAAAATTAAAGGCTTAAAGAAAACATGTGACCATGAACATATGTTTATATATGTCTAAAGAGTCACACATATGACTAAGAAGAAATGAAGAGGAAGAGAAAGAGGAAAATGGAATTTCCAATTCTATGGAATGCTCTATTTCCTCATATTTTAAATGAAGAATTTTTTTGTTTTGTTTTGTGGTATTATCTTTTGTTTGGGTCTTCCTTTTTCTTTGAATTAATTGCAGTACCTATGTTTCAAAATGAATATAACTGTAATATATTTCTTTATCTGTTTTGATATAAACATAAGAAAACAGTTTTATAGAAGGCTTTCTCATAATTCCTAGAAACTTGGTGATTTATAGGAACCATCTTGCACTAATATGTATATGAACAATATATTTTATTATGAAATTATGTTATTAATATTTTACAGTGGCGATCCCATTTTCTTTTAAAAAAGTCAATTGTCAACAGATTCTCTTTTACTAGTACTCTTACTAGCACTCTAACATGAATACAAATATAATAATTTTCCATTTAAGTTAGTAAAGGTTTGTTGTTGTTTTAATGGGAATATTGTATGCATTTGAAGAAAAATATGCACACATGAAATGTAATTATATTGTTACAAAATTGACTTAAAATTCCAGAAAGTGATTTGTCAATATTGCCTAAGAATCTGAAAAATCGTAAGGGCTTTTGACACAACAATTTTTCTTATAAAATCTATATAAGAACATAATATGTAGAGTAAGACAGAAGAAAATATTTATGTATAAAGATGTGCATTGCCAAGTTTTTATGGTAACAATTTTTAAATAATATATACAATAGGATTATCTTAAACATATTATATTCATGAAACAAATAATATTTAACTATCAAAGTGGTATTTAAATTGTTTATATCATGATAAATGTATATGCAAAATTACAACTATAAAAAGATATTTTGAAATTGACACATTATATTAAAATATATATGAATAAGGGAATTGAGGGAAACAGAGCAAAATGTACTTTCTTGTTTTTCTCCTTAAAAGTAAATTATTTTCATACACATTAGAATCATCATATAATTTAACCCATTGAACTTACATCTGCTAGATCATTGCAATAGCTGACAGAGTAATGTTAGATAAAACTGAAGATCCACTAGGGAAACAAGTTTGAAAGTAAAAAATCTGTCACTTAATAAGTTATTTCCCCAGTTGATGATACAGAAATGAAATGAACTTTCTCACATCCTCTTGGTTGAATAAACTGAACATAAGAGAACCTCAAGGCTAGAAAGGGCACTGGAAACATCATGTATTTCATCCCCTGCTCCCTACAAATTGCCTCCAGAAAAAATAAAAATGTTTCCTATTTTTTGTTTATAATTCCCCAGATAAAGCATTGCTATACCTTCTCACTTTAAGCTTTTCGATATTTCAAAGTTCTGTTAAGTAAAACTTCTTTCTTTAACACTCAAGGCAAAAATATTAATAACTTTCTTCTTGGAGATTTAAATGTTCTAACCATCACCTTGAACTCTTTACATTCTTGATCATCATTCAGTCTTTTTTTTTTAGTTTTCTACTTTGGTTAAAACAGTTGTACATCCTTCAACTTCTTCCAATATATGTTATTTATTCTCCATTAATTAAATCTCTTTTCTGAACAATCTTCAATTTCTCTGCGTGCCAGTCTATTTGTGCAAAGCAGAACTGGTCAGAGTTATCGTTCCTTATTTCCCAAACTCTAGTAATCACTTGAACTTTTTAACATAGTGTGACACTAAAATTTCTGTGGGTTAATTATAACCCTGGCAAATATTTTATTATTTAAAAATTTGCTATCAGAGACAAGAGCAGTAACACTCAATGAATAACATGATGTATCTGCAGCTAATTCTTATCTCTTAGAGTAAGGCATATTTTCACTTTTTAGAAATATCAGAACTTTATCTTTAAACTAGTTTGCTACAATAGCCTGCCAACCTCCTAAAAGAACACCTACTTATTTCGCATATTCTTTCAATAATCAAATTTATAAAAGGAACATTGTTTAAAATGAAAGCATAATTTCATCATACCTTCCTCAAAATCTTACAGTGATGACTGGTCGATTATTACATTATTTTTGAACTTTCGTTTTGCATAGCTCTTAGAATGAAAACTTTCATCATTTAAAATACATAATTATGTATCACTAGATGTTATCAACAAATAAATTCTAAGCAGCTGTGAGTTTAGAGGAAGACAGTTAAATTCTAGCCTTGACTCTGAAACAAGATATGGAGTGGGAGTTTGAGAAAGTATTGGCAAGAGCTCTTAGAATGAAAACTTTCATCATTTAAAATACATAATTATGTATCACTAGCTTTTATCAACAAATATATTCTAAACAGTTGTAGGTTTAGAGTAAGAAAATCAAATTCTAGCCTTGAATCTGAAACCTGATATGGAGTATTTGAGAAATTATTGGCAAGAGCAGTGTAGGAGAAGTAAGGAGAAATAACTGGTATTGTTACTTAGGACTAATGGTATATGGCCTATTCATATTATCCATCTTAGCTGTTTTTCCTTTATCTCACACTATGAAGTCAAATTGCAATATGCATATATATATATGTGTGTATATATATGTATATATATATGCATATATATGTATATATATGTATATATATGTATATATATATACACATATATATATATCTCAACTTGAACACTCAAATATATATATGCAATATATATATATATATATATATATATATATATCAGCTTTCGCATGCAAGCATATATTTGAGTGTGCAAGTTAATGGCACATGTATACATCTATCACATCTTCAGCACAATCAGCACACCCAGAAATAATATTTAATCTGCATACCCTATGGCCACTAGAGTTGACATGTAAAATTAATCATAACTAGTTGTGATTATGTAACAGTGAAAATTGCTATATATCCAGCCTGTGTAAGCTTAGGTGAGAATAAACTTGTTATTTAAATGGAGTTATATACAAAAAAAAAATTGTAATGTTTTTTGATGATTTATTATAAAATATATACCTTTTGATATGTTAACCAAGTAAACATCTAGCCAATTAACCCAAAGGAAAAGAATACACATTGTCACTGAATATACTTACTGATCCTATTGGAAAATGAGGGTGATGATTAAAATTTAAATGTTATGATAAAACATCCACTCAAATGAATTAGTGGCAGACCAGTTATTTACAAATGCTGTGAACCCATAATTCTTTGCTAAAGATAAGGATATTAAAATGTGCTTTGAAAGTTTGTAATGAACAGAATTGAACTTGTAAAGCAAGTAAGATCTAAAACACTGATAAAGAATGGTGGTTCTATTACCCATCCACATCAAATTAATCTTAGTGTTTACAATTTACAGAGCTGTATAAATCATTCAAATTGATCTAGTTATTGAGTTTGGTCACACAGTCACACTCCTAGGTATGTGTCTCCAGGTTATATGTGTCTCTGTTTTATAAGAGTAATTGGAAGTGTCATTAAATGACTTGCTCAGGGCCACTCTGGTCAGTTAGATTAGAATTTCTGATCTGCTTTTATATTCAGTTTAGTGGGGCCATGGTTGCCTTTGCTTAAGGTAAATAAAATGTTATCTCAAGAGAACAAAAATAAATACATAAAATGTATTTATCATTCCAGATGAATCAATCCCATATTGAGTATATGTCTATTTTTCTTTATTCTTTATACATTTTTATTTACTTAAACTAATTCTATTTATATCAAACATTAATAATACTGATAATTTTATCATTGCATAAGGAATATGAGATATCAATCATAATTGCTATTAGAAAAGAATGTTAGATTTCTTAAAAAATGTATATCTTTCTGAAAAAAATATAACATCCAACTTTCAAATTTAAGTTTTCTTTAGAAAATGATGAATGGTTTTTATTTTGGTTCAACTTGGTTGAAACAGATAATTTCTGTGGGTTCATTGTGAATTATCACATCCAAGATAGAACTGATAACCTACCTCCTGTTCCAGGATTCCTTCAGTGTTGCTTCACCAGCCAGAAATCTCTAAGGTGGTCGTCATCTCTGCCCAGGCCTTGCTTGGGGCCGGCTAGGCTCACTGTGCTCACTCGGACCAGCAGGCTGCCCTTGGCTTATGTCTCAGCCCAGATACCACACCTGCCACGGCTCCATGCTCAGCCCACACCTGGACTGGGCATGCTGCTAGCTTCTGCCTTGGGCACCAGCATCTAGACAAGGGTAACACAGTGGCACCCGAAAACTTGAAAATGACAGCAATTGCAAAACCCCAAGGGGTGTTACAGCTCTTGCTTGAGAAGGCCTAAGGTCTGAGCCCCCAAGAGATGTTGCAGTTCTTCACTCCTGTAGCTTGGCAAGGAGGAACGTGTTACAGCTCTCTTTCTTCTGTAGTCTGGCAAGCGGAAGCGTGTTACAGCTCTTTTATTCCCACTGCCGGCAGCTCAGTGGGTTCTGGGTTCTTGTCCTGTAACCAAGAGGAGTAAGGTGTGTACACCAGAAAGTGAATAAGGCAGAGAAGAATTTTATTGAGCAACAGAAGGAAAGCTCTCTGCTATGAAAGAGAGGACCGAGGGTGGGTAGCTGTCTGTGAGGCTCAGTCCAGGTTTTTAATGCGCTTAGAATGGGGGAGTGCATGCTGATTGGTCCATGGGTTGGCTTTGGAAAAAGCACCATTGGATTGGTTTAAAGGCATCATTCAGAAGGAACCAACTGAGACAGACAGGGTGAAATGGTTATAGAAGTTCTCACTCTGGTCATAGACTCTATATGGAACTAGCAGCTCGTATTTCAGGCTTTAAATGGTCCTTGGCTTGAAGGTTGGGTTTCACCAGGGACCTGTCTGTGTCTGCCTAGGAATTTGTCTGTCTCCTGTCACTATTACCCTCTATTTCCACTGATACTTCTCTTTAAATGATTTATTGGTTCATGCTTTGCAACTAAATTACTGTAGCTGCCTGCCTGTTACTCCTTCAATCTGAACATTCTTTCTAGATTAATATTTTGAAACACCTCCTTAATTTAATCACATCCACATTCAAGTCTCTTGCTCACAGAATGTGGCTTTCAGAGTTTTGTTGGTTGTGATATTATTAACTGCTCTTATTATTTTGTAGGACAATCTTTAGCAAAACTGTCAATCATATTCTTGGGCTTTTGACCTGTACACATTTGTACTTCCATACATTTGCCCTTGTCAATACCTATTTTGCCTTTATGTCCACCTTATCATCTCAAGCCCCACCTTGAAGTTCTGTACATTTTTTAAAGCCTGGCTCAAAATTATAGAAACCATTCCGTATAAAATATCTTATGATAATGCTAGGTAGAAGAGACTTCTTTCATTTCTGTAATCTCTGATCCCTTATAATTCTTCCATTATGCCATGGATATAACCATGTGTCTTGTGTCTCTTTTCTTATAGTGGGGTTCTCTTCTCTCCTTGTGTCATTAATTCCTCCAATCTAGAGACTACATTTTAAATTCCCCGAGGATTCCTTACAGATAGAAACTAGGGATTTCACACCTACAATGGTGTCTTGACTATAGTAACTATATATTTATTTGTTTAACAAGTATATCTAAAATTATCTAATATATCCAAAATACATCTATAATGGATATATCAATAAATGTATCCATTAAATACCACTGCTTTATAACAATTCAATTCACACTTATAGAAGCTTTATTTTGACCCAAAATACAGAAGTGATTTTAATAGGCCACATACACTTAAAAAGTTTAGTCTGACGAAAGAGATTCAAGATTAAATTAGAATAACAATAAAAAGACACTGATTTGTATTTGTAAATTGTGCATACATAGAGGAAGAGTTATTGTCTCAGTCTTGGGTTCATAGGTTTTGCAAATTAATTTGAGTCCAAAGTTGAAGATAATAAGGAAAATGTGACATACAAAGCATTTCAAGAAGAAAGTGAGCGAAGAAACAGGAGATTATGTGGTTACCAGTAAAGTGCAACGTTTATGTGCAGAAAGAGGTGGAAATGAGATGTCAAGAGTAAGTAGCATCCTACAAATCACAAAATCTGAGCCAAAGTCCTGGAGTTGAATGGCAAAGGCTAGGCTCTCCTGGTCCCTCTTTCTCACCCTAATTGTGCACAGGTCAATCCTTGTGGCAAATATTAGATGTTATTTATGAAATTTTTTACCTCTTACTTTTTTTCTTCTTCTCGTAAGCCATTACAAATCTCAGTAAGTGGAAGAAACATGAGCATATTGCTTTATTATTATCAAAGCTTCAACCTGATAACTTTGCCAAGGATTCAAACATAACCCTACCACATAAATTTGCTATTTATAGAAAAATAAAGCAAGCTAGGAAAATTAGAGTTACAGAACATGGAGATTTCAGGAAGAATTAAGCATATTTACCACAGAATGGAATGCGGCTTCACTAAGAACATAGCTATTTGGGGAGAGGCAAGGATTGTAGGTAAAGGTTCATGTTTTATGCAGCAGGACTCTCTCCTCTTTTAGAGTCTTAAAGAATATTCTTCCCATTAAAAACTGTATGTAGAAAAGGAGAGATATCAGAACAATTATTAGATCTAGTTTTATAAAAATGAAACACAGGAAGTGGCATGGTGAAGATTGAAGCCACCAGGATTAAACAAACATGATTTTAAATACCAGTTCTACTACTTATCAAATGTAGAACCTAAGGAAATAAATGAATATCATTAATGCTTAATTTTATTATCTGAAATCACAGGAAAACATTATATCCATTTCATAGGGTTGTTGGAAGACAAAATGAGACAATAAAAAGCAGATTTTGGGACATACTAAATGTTCAGTAAATGTCAATTATGCTGATTACAGGTATTATTTGAAAGGACTCTTTGTTTCTAAACATGTTTCTTAGTTATAGCTCAGAATATTCTTTGAAATATTAATTAAAAATACTATTTCCTCCTAACTTTTTCTGACACAGTCTCATTATTTTTATATGATATCACATATATATTTTTAAAATTCCTCCATTTATGTTTTATTACTAAGAAATCAAATTTCTCTCCAAACAGGATTAGTTATTTCTAGAGCTATAATACATATTTACTCTTAAACTCCTATTCTAACAAAACCTATAGTCATATTTATAGTGAATATAAGAAAAAATAAAATCTGGTCATACTATATATTAATTCCACTTCTTTCTTTAATTTAATTTATTTATATTTATTTATTTATTTTTGAGAAAGGTTCTTGCTTTGTCACCCACTGGAGTATAAAGGCATGATCACAGTTCACTGCAGCCTCGATCTCCTGTGTTCAGTTTATCCTCCCACCTCAGCCTTGGGTGTAGATGGGACTACAGGCACATGCCACCATGCCCAGCTAATTTTTATATTTTTAGTAGAGATGGGATTTTGCCATGTTGAGCAGGCTGATCTGGAACTCCTGGGCTCAAGCCACCCTCTGCCTCTGCCTCCCGAAGTGCTGGGATTACAGGCGCGATCCACCATACCTGGCTCATTTCTCTCTTTGATGGTAAAATTCTATCAGTCAAATGCTTAATCTATCTAAGGCTTAAAAAATGCAATTTATGATTAATTGAAAGTATTATTATAGGGCCAGGCACCGTGGCTCACATCTGTAATCATAGCACTTTGGGAGGCCAAAGTGGGCATATCATCTGAGGTCAGGAATTCAAGACCAGCCTGGCCAACATGGTGAAACCCTGTCTACTAAAAATACAAAAATTAGCCAGGCCTACGGTGGTGGGAGCCTATAATCCCAGCTACACGGGAGGCTGAGGTAGGAGCATTGCTTGAATCCCTGGGGTGGGAGGAGGTTGCAGTGAACAGTGATCATGCCTCTACACTCCAGCCTGGGTGACAGAGTGAAACTCCGTCTCAAAAAAAAAAAAAAAAAAAAGAAAAAAATACAAAAGAAAAGAAAAAAAAGTACCATTATAGTATTTAACTTTTAGAAAATACAAAGATTGAATTAACCCACAAATAAGATTTTTTGTTGTTGCAGTTTAAGAAAAAGAATACTATCCCTTGCAATCTTTATTTTCTTTGCCATACTCACCATAGCCACGTTTGTTTTATTTGCTTATGAATTTTCAGTCTGTGAAGTGCTAAAACAAAAGAACAAAAAAAGGTTTTCATGTGAATAATTAGATGTGACTAATTATAATAGCTCTGTGCAAATGCTTTAAAGACTCTGCCTATTATATTAACTGTTTCTCATAATTCATATTTTTCAACTGATGAAAGACTTGCTCAAACTTTTCGTTTTGGATGTGTGAATTTTATACTAATTCAATTTGTGTGTGTCTGGGTGTTCCAACTGGCTTTCTGGGAACTTTGGACCTAACAGTGCTTTAATTCTATTTTCTTAGTATTTGCCAGGATTGTTTTTGTTTTTATTTGTATCAGATGAGAAAAGAGAGGTTTAGATAAAGGCAATTGAAATAACTGAAGAATTTTGGCTAAACAGCCTATTTTACTTACCCAAATGCATCCTCTATGATAAATATACTCAACTATCTGTCTAGAGAGCTGCGTAATTTCAGCATAGTTTAGTAAAAATTCTTTATCTGTCAGTGAACATTCATTCAGAAAATGAATTTCCAGCAGTTAAAAACAGCGTGATGCAGCCAACCTATCACAACTGAAACCCAGAGGAAGGAAAACATTACATGGCAAGTGGCACCATAACTGATGAATAAAAATGACAAATAAAAAGGCTAATGAGAAAAAAAACACATTCATTATGCTAAGAAATTAACCAAATGCATTTGTTATTTTGTAGTAGAAACTTGCACTTGGCTAATTGAAGCTTTCACTATATCTCCCACAGAGCCCATGAAGTATCATTACATGACTACTGAATGATGGACAGTGAAATATATTAACACCATAAAAAAGAAAAAAGGGAAATTAAGTATCTGTTGAAGATTCTGAAATTTAGGAATATGTGCCAGAGGAAATAATTATTAAATACCAGAGTTTTCAGACATATCTCATATAAGAAAGTTGGTAAAGTGTTATAATGGAGAGAAAGGAAAATATAAAAAGAAAAAAAATAGGTTTAAAATCTTCATATTTAACTAAAATAAACATATATATGAAACTAATTTGAAATTATTAATAAAACCTCTTTATAAATAGCATTTTCTAATTCATTTAGGTGTCCCAATCAGCGTTACCCATTACTACTTATCTGCTATTCCTCGACGCTAACCTCTTTCTACGCTGAAAGAAATAGAGTTCCAAGAGTTGTCTGCATCTTGGAACAACACAAATAAGGGTAGGACAAGAAAACAGAGTCATTACTAGACAGTAAGAATACTTTCAGGGATGCAAAGCAGGCAGCTTAAAGGAGCTTCTTTTGAACACGGTGTGATCATCTAAGCATTAAATGTGAAAACAAAAATTCTTTGAAAACCCAAGAATCTATAATGATATTCAAAAGTGTGTTAAAGAATGGTCATACGCAAATGAATTTCAGGTCTTTACAAAAATTGCTGAAAATGGACATGTCCAAGCTGTATGCTTAACTCATTTTGATCAACATTTAAGTTTCATTATACTTATTTGACAGTAAAGTTATCACTTCCATGTCTATTTGGGGTAATAAAAATCTAAACAGGTGAAATCAAACAACAAAAGTATTAAGAAAAGTGCAAAGATTTACAATGAATGTTTTAAACCCATGGAAATACATTTCAACTAATTGGTTCCATATAGGAAAAATAGAATCTTTAAAGTCCAAAGTTTTACTTGATTGAATTCTTTTGTTATTCTTATTTTACCTGTATAATTTAGAAACCAACTGGGCAAATATTGGTTTGAGTAAATGGATTTTATTCAACATTCTCTTATGCTCCAAACATACACAATCTTTGTCTCTATATCTTTTACACACACACACACACACACACACTCTCTCTCTCACACACACACACACTCTCTCACACGCACACACAAACTAGAAACGATAAGAGCAAAACATATTGTTATGTTCAAGGGATGTGGGATTACTCAAGTTAAAAGGAAAAAGGAAAGGTATCCCTGGAAAGTTATTTTCAGTAAGAAATGGTGAATAAAGTTTCACTCAGATCCAAGAGACAGAATCCTGGGCCATTCATTCTATCACAGAATCAAAGTTGCCATAGCAGGTATGAGATGGTCATTAGGTTTCACTCCTTTAAAAGAATGCATTTGTAACCCCAGAAATAAAAAAATAAATATAATACTAAAACTTTTATATGGTTTATATTAGTAACACAAGTATAATAACGGATTTTGGGATCATTGCATTGTATACTTTGTTTGAAGTTGATTTGAATGATTAAATTAGACCATGATGTTAAATTTGCAAATGTTTTATCATACTTACAAGCATAGCTTAAGTTCATAGGACTATTTTCCTCATAAAATCTGTATATTTTCCTTGTTAAATGCTTGAAGTGATTAATATAATTAGAAAACTAAATTTTTGATTGTAGATTGAAGTCTAAATGAATTTAATTATGTAAGTAGAAGTAGATGTTTAAACAGATTTACATCTCTCAAATGTATAACTTAAATATAAATTGAAACCAAGCAAAATGGCTAATCTTAGTTTACCATTAGTTATGGGATTAGAACATTTAACTTCTCAAGAATAACTAAATCTTGATATTAAGTGTAATAATTGAAATATCTGTTTTAAAAAGTAACCAGACCTATTTTTACCATGTAAAAATGATTCCTTCAGCCACTACAAAAAGACCAAGTAGATTAAAGTTAAATATCATATGCTATGATATATATTTTTGCATTATAAGCATAGAAATTTCATTTTTAATGGGAGCAGCAACAATGATGTTCAACAATATTTTTAAACCCTCAGATTTCTATATGTAAACTTTTCTCAACCAAAATATTCATTTATATTCTATGACTGAGAAGATTCTTAGCTGTCAGATAAAGCATACTAAATGTCCCTTTGAACCTAGCAAAATATGAAATGAACAGCTAAGAAAAGGTGAATTGTTTTTAAAACAGCCCCAAAAAACGATTGTAGGATCTGTTGTTTAATAAGATGAAACAAAAACTAAGTAATCATAGCTATTTCAGAAAAAATGTAAACAAAAAGCATATTATTTCATTTTTATACACTTTAGATATCTTACACTTTATGACTGTTATTTCCAGTTATTTCAAAATTTAGTCTAAACATTACTAGTTTATTCAAAGAGGAATATTGTATCCTTCTTCCCTCTTTCTACCCTATCCCATTATTCGTTTCTCTTCTCACTTTCCCTCTTTATCTTTTTTCTTCCTTCATTTCTGTGATTTTTTCTTCTTTCTGTCATCCATTTCTCTCCTCCTCTGTCCTCCCCACAGGTATCCCTCCTTCTTTACCTCACATTCCTAATTTCCCTCCCTGCCTTTTCTTATTTTTTTCCCCAAATACGTATTTTTGTTGATGTGCAAGACACTGCATTTTAAAAATCAATTAGTTTTTGCAGCTTTAAATTGAAGCATAATTAACAAAAGAAAATTGTATATATTTAAGCTGTACAACCTGATTTTTTTTTGAAAGAAAGAAAAAGAGAGGAAAGAAAGCGAGAGTGAAAGAAAGAAAAAAAAGAATGTAAGAGACAAAGAAAGAGGAAAAGAAAGAGGGAGAGAGAACGAGATTCTTGTTCTATTGCCCAGGCTAGAATGCAGTCTAAAAATGGGTATTAAAAACCTCTTTTATGCCAATAATTGTGCCTAACAATGGAGACAGGAAGGAATAAGGGATGAAAATAACAGAAAAGCAGCCAACCAATATTT